>JAJKFI010000022.1:176599-194537 GCA_029204185.1 Lerista edwardsae | reverse complement strand
GGGGGGCTCCCCGGCGGCGGCGCCGCGGCGGGGCAGGAAGAGGCGCTTGAAGCGGGACGAGTCCGGCAGGAGGAAGAGGGCGCCGAAGCAGAGCGTGAGCAGGCCCGAGAGGAAGAGCAGGAAGAGGAACTTCTGCGGCAGCCGCAGCCCCAGCGCCGACGGCGGCCAGCCCGGCAGCTTCCGCAGCAGCAGCATGGGCGCTCCGCGAGGCCAGGCGGCCGGCAGCGGCCCGGGAGGAGCCGAGGAGGACGGAGCGCGGGGCGCCCGGAGCGGGAGGGCGGCGGCGGCAGCGGCGACACGTGTCCCGGGCGGGCTGGTCCAGACGCGCGGGCAGCAGAAGTTCCAGGAGCAGCTGCGCCGCCGACGGGCTCCAGGCGGAAAGAAGTTGAGGACCTGCTGGGCGAGCCGCGCCGCCAGGGAAGAGCCAGCCCCGGCCGCCTCCCCTCTCTCCTCCCCCGCCTCCTTCCTGCCCCCTCTGCGCGCACGCAGCGCACACACGCGCGGGGCTGCGAGGAGTCTCCCCTCCTGGCTCCGCCGGTCCCGGCTCCGATCGCTGCCGCCTCTAGACGGCAGCAGGGGGTCTGCTGCGCTCAGCGGCGGCGGCGGCTCCGGACGGGCTCATGATGCAGCAGTTCTGCGTGCAGCGAGCGGAGCACCAACCTCTTCTCGCCCGGCCATCGGCGCCCTCAGACAGGCAGGAAGGCACGGCGGGGGCTCTTCGCAGTTTCGGGCGGGCCAGCGGCGGAGAAGCTGGACGGGGCGGCGGGCAGCCTCAGTCGGGGCGGCCGGCGGAGGAAGCGAGACCCCGGGCGGCGCGGTGGGCTGTCCCTGGCTCCCGCCCGGCCACCTGCGGGGACATCTCAGCCCGACTCCTCCCGCTCCGCCCGCGCCTCCACGGAGAAGCGGCGAGCAGCGCAACTTTTCGTTCCTCGACGGCGGCGTCTGCCCGCAGCTCCTAGCGGGCGCCGGCGCTCCGCGGCATCTTCCCTGGCTCGTGCGGGGCTCCCGTCCGGGCTTCTCTGCAGCCTGCGCCCGCCCGCCCGGCTGTCGCTTGTGCAGCGCGGCGGCGGTGTCTGCCTCGCCCCGCCCGGCCTGGCCACTTACAGCCGGCGGAGCGCGGTGCCCGTGCGGGAGGAGCAGGCGGTGGCGGCGCGGGGAGGCGGAGGAATGCCTGCAGCCGCCGCCAAGCCGGCTCTCCCGGGGCGGCAGCAGCAGCAGCCCCCTCTCCCGACGCCCATCAAGCACTTCCAGGGCCAGCGGCCGGCATGCATCGGCTCCGAGCGCAGACACGGCGTTGCATCTCCCCCGCCAGTGGCCCCTCCGCAGAGCCGCTCGGACTGCGACAGCGGCGGCAGCCCCAGCCGGCCCCGCCCCCAGGCGGAGGCCCCGCCCCGCTCCTCTTCCTGGTCACGCCCTCCGCACTGCTGCCGAGGCCCCGCCCCAGAATGGGGGGAGGGCGCGCGCGCGCTTCTGGTGGCTCCCTGGGCGCGCGCTTCGCCCTTCCCCTCTCCTCCTGCTATTGGCCCGCTGGCCCCAGCCGCGCTCCACCGATTGGGCTCTCGAGCTGTCACTCCGGCGCGAGCCCCCACCCCACTCGTTTTGTTTACCAGAGGTTTGGCTAGGAGATTCCCCCCATTGGCTGCTCAGAGCCCCTCCTGCTCTGATTGGCTGGAGATGCTTCGCCTCGTTGAAGTGGAGGAAGCGAGCGCGAGCAGCCGGTCTTCTGAACGAGGGAGACACGTGAATCACCTGGACGCAATTGTGCCCGTGGTTCTTTTGAGACCCACGTGTAAAAAACGTGCCAAGCGGGTGGCAGCCTCGGCCAGAGGCTGCCTGGAGTACTGGCCTTTATCCCCGCTTGATGCACGTGTCAAGGACTGAATTGCAACTTTCTGCAGAGAAATCACTGGCTGCTGCTGTAGAATTCACAGGTCGCACATGTGGGTCAATCAGGGTGGGTCACAAGGGGCGCGTCATTCCCCCTACATTTAACTTCCTCCCCTGCTACTTTTCTGCAGTCACTTAAAAGAAGGCACTTTTCACATGCTTGAGTGTTCTCTTGCTCACCATCAGTGCACACAAAGCATTCAAGAACGTGCAAAGCGGTGCCCTGGCTCTCCTACCTGAAGTCGACTCTGCTGCCCCCAACCAACCAATATGCACTTGCCACTCTCCCCACCCTGCTCTTTCCAGGGCCACCAGTGTCAAGGTATTTTCATATGGGTGCTAGCCCCCCTCTGTCCCCCTGCCTGAGATGGGGTGCAAGCAGTGATGTCATGCAGGGGGAACGTGGGGGAACTCAGTTCCACTAGTTAAAATTAGGGCTGACTCCGCCCACTTCACTCTCCCTCCTCCCCCCTCCCAATTCCTCTGCAAAGCGCTTTTCTTCTTGGTTGGCTGGCACTCAGAGGGTTAAAGGGAGCGACTCCAGATTCCTAGGGGGATGCGAAGGCAGTGATGTAATTCAGGGGGAACGGACCAGAACGGGCATTCCGGATCCTAATGGGCTCCGTGGCTGGTTCCGGGTTCCCGACAAGTGCCAATCAAAAGAGAGTTCCTGTTCCTAAATCATTTGAATGACACCACTGGGTGCAAGCATTCCCTGAACTGGGGAGGGCAGCAGCCCACCTCCCTTCTCAGCAGCCTGGGCCAAGAAGGAGGAATCCGCTGAAGCTACTACTCCAACTACTCCAAACTCGCACTTGGGCAGATGCGAACGCTGCCGGTGGTGGAGCAGGCTCTCAGCAGGATGCCCATTTCTTGCAAGACCAGGCGGTGCCAGCAGCCACCCCACTTTTCTGCCAGACGCCCCACAACTGATCACAGGATTCCAGAAGCAGAAGAAAGCTGCATGTCGCTCAGGGGTTATTGCACAGAGCTATGCCCCTCTTTTCAGTCACAAAGATCACCACTCCCAACACATTATGCAATCCAATACCCAGAGCGACATTCTTGGAACAGCTGGGAGAGGTGCTGGGGGGACGTGAGGTTGATGCCTCCCCCCAGATCTCCAGACAGTGTTCCTGCCAGCACAGTGTTCCTTGGGGGGCCTGTGACAAGCCCAGGAGAATCCCATTGTTGGCTTCCTGGGCATTCCAGGCAGTGCCAGATGCCACTTGGAGTCTGCCTTCCTCATACAAGAGTAAGGTGACCACCTCACTCCCCCCAACATCATTCTCTGTGTGATTTATTGGCTACAGTTGTTTGCCAGCTTTTTGCCCCAGGTATTTTCTTATTTTTCACATTTTTATACTGCCCTTCCTCCAAGGAGCTCATGGTGGTGTACATGGTTCCTCCTCTCCTTTTGTCTTTACAACAACCCTGTGAGGTTGGTGAGGCTGAGAGAGAGTGACTGGCCCAAGGTCACTCAAGAATCTTCCTGGCGGAGCGGGGATTTGAACCTAGATCTTCCAGGTCTTAGTCCAACTCCCAAACACCGACACCAACCTGGCTTTCTCAAATGTTCATATTTTAGAACAGTGGTTCTCAAACATTTCAGTCTGGGACCCACTTTTTAGAATGGCACTCATGCTGGGACCCACCAGAAGTGATGTCATTCACCTTGAAGTGATGTCATAGGCAGAAGTGACATCATCAAGCAGGAAGTGCCGTCAGTCTACCATAATTAAATGACACTCCTAGGATGCAAAACAGGCATTCTGGGATTGAAGCTATTGCACAATCACGAAACATCTCTGACAGAAAGCAAGATTAGGAAAAATATTATGGAAAAGGACTGAACTAAAATTAAAAATTAAAAAAGAACCTCACTTGAAAATTCAAACACAAACAGAATCTAGCGAGATTAAGGTCTGCTTCTTCCAAGATGGCTACTCCCAGTTTTCCACGACCCGACTGACATCAAGTTACAACCCACCAAGTGGGTTCCGACCCACAGTTTGAATAACACTGTATTAAGCAGATCTTGGGGACTGACTTCTGTATGGTGATGTAATGACCAGGTGAAATGGCCATTGCAGGAAATTGTTCTGAGAGGGAAGTGAATTCATAAATAGCAGAAAACACTTGGGGACAGTGTGAAAAATGGCTAATGATGAAGAGAAACAGCACACCAAAGAGGATAATTGCAACCATGAAGCCTCTCAATCAGCAGCTGGTAAGTCAATTAAAGCAAAACCCACAAAAAAACTGATAAACTAGGAAAGGATTGGAAGGCCAAGGTGCAATTACAGAAAAGATGAACACTTCTTGTATTCTGGTGCTTATTTTTAGAACTGAAATAAATGCTAAAGAAAATACTTTCTACGGTCACACGAAAACCAGAATTTAATACCTCCGTTTCTTTGCAGAGCCTCCAGCTCATCCTGTAACCTGGATCTTTCTGTCATTCCAGAAAATACGTCTGTTTCCTCTGCAGGAGGTGATGGAAACTGTCTTGTGCGAGACTGACTCTGGCATAGATAGAATGAGCCAGGAGGACGAAGCCAAGGGCTCCTGGATACCATAAGAAGAGGCAGACGCAAGACACCTAGGACAAAAGAGCTAAATTCAGTTTACCCCCAAATTTGAGAAAAACAGTATAACACTCAATTATAGCCACATTTCAAACGTCGTCATTGTGCTTTCCTCTTTTGCTTGATTTTAACCTGCCTTCCACAATATTCATCGATGTTCTTACATTTATGCCCCAGTATCCAGTGGGGTTCTGTACAGGGCCCCCATGGATACCTGAAACTGGATACTGGGGGTGCCTTTTTAAAGATTAAGGGAACATCAGTGGTTTTGCTGCAACAAGGTAAAACAAAGAGATTTGTTTAATGTTCCTTTATCTTTTGAATAGGCCATGATATCCGTGGATAACTGAAACCGTGGCTACCAAATCAGTGGATACTAGGGCATGCCTGTATTTTTTTGTTAGTTCTGTTTATTTAGGTTTCTCACACATTCCTGTATGTGATATAGTTATTTATGCTTTTTGCTGGCCAAAATAAATTTGCAAGCTAAATAAGGCTATGCTTTGACATTCATCCATTTTTGACTTTCATCCAAGCTTTGGTCCCTGACCAGACAAAAGTGCAAGGTATGGCTGTGTTAGGAGAAAGATAGAAAAATTCATCACTGTGCAACTTCGGTACGCCAGTCATAATTCCGTAAACCTCCAGATCGGCCCCTTCATCACTCCCGTTATGCTGTCTCTTATCTTCAGCTACTTATCAACCAAAACACCCCAGATATTGTAGCCTTCCCTCGTGAGGAAGGTGTTTCACACTGCAGAGCATTTGGGGGCTGCCTGCACCTTTTCCAGTTCTACAATTTTACCCTTGAGATAGGGGACCAAAGCTGATGTCTCCACCCATCGTAAGAGGGTTTTCCCTTCCCAGTTCCACCTCAAATTCATAAGCCATGAGATCTCCTGTTTAAATGATGCAGACTCTGTGGAGCTCCCCACAAAGAAGTCTAGGGTCGCCATTTTCAATGTTTTCTTTTTCTCACAGCACACTGACCTCTATGGTCTTCTCTATGGTCTTTGCCTCGGGTGATGTCACTTCCAGCTTCCAGGAGACTCTTCCAGGTTCTGTGGCTCTGTTTCTTGAGGGAATTGTCCGGAGTAACAAATTGTCTTTCCCTCTTTCTCTGTTAGCAGAGACAATTTGTTCACACAAACAGTTGCCCTAGAAACAGAGCCACAGAATCCTGAAGAGTTCTTCAGTAATTTTCAATGATCCAAACTCACAAGGCACACTTGTGGACCTTTCATGGCACACCAGTTGAAAATCATTGGTCTAGGGCAGTGATGGCGAACCTATGACACGCGTGTCAAAGGTGACATGCCATGGTATTCTGGGTGACACAGTGACACACCAGCATTTCACAACATCTCAACACCCAACAACATCTCAACGAGCACATCATGGTGAAGGAAGGAGCAGAACAATAATGCTTGTTTTCCCTGAGTTACAGTTTCACAGTTTTGATGTTTAAGGGAAAAATAAAAGCAGCTGGGTTTCAGGGGCCCTTGGCAAACTCTCCCCATGGGTCCTTCCCAATCTAGGGAGGCCCTAAAAATGTTGCTTTAGCCTCCCACATGAAAACTACAGAGGTGCTCTCAGGGATCAGCCGGGAGCCTTTCTGATGGGTGGGCCTTGAGAATAGCCCATGCTAGATCTCATTTTGGGCGCAATCCTAAACTGAGTTAGGCTGGCATAAGCTAAGCCAGCAAAATTTGGCCAGCACAAGAGCCACTGTAAAGTCTGTTTGGACCACTCTCGGAGTCAGCGAGACCAGCACACAGACGTGCGCCATCCTCCCTGACTCCGAGAGTGGTCCAAACACGCTTTATGGTGGCCCTTGTGCCGGCCAAACTTTGCTGGCTTAGCTTATGCCGGCCTAACTCCAGTTTAGGATTGCGCTCTTTGTCTAAATTAGCTTTTAAGCATCTCAACCGGATTTTATTGCTAAATAACCAACTCCAGTATCAGAGGTAGCAGTACATTTTGGACAGAAATCTAAACAAATTAACATGCTTGCAGTTAAACTTGAGAAGACTCAACCCTTCACTTTTGCTTCATGAGAAACTCCAACAGCTGGAATTGAAATGGAAGTCGAGGAATGTCTCACGGAGCCCTCACTTTGAATTTAGATTGCATTTTCCTGCGAAGGGAAGAGAGATGAATTTGTTGACTACCTTCCTTTTTAAAAAACGGCTTTCTCTCTCTGAGCAGATTTATCACTTCAACGAGCCAAAACCAGTCAGTGAGGATAAAACTATGTGTCATTTCTCTTAACCCAGAATTTCTGCAGAAATTAGACAAGAGGAGGAGGGGGGAGGAGTTTGGGCTGCTGTTTTGTTGTGTTTTGGTGGTAACTAGCTGAAGATGGCTTACATATGATAAAGTGCTCAAGCGCCCCACCTCTCCCCACCCCGAATCAATGCAGAAAAACAAGGAGGCAGAAATGGTGCAGAACCGAGAGATGTCTGGGGAACTTATAGCCAGGCAACCATTGAAACTGTTCCATTTTCTTTCTTCTTTCTGGTTCCGTAATAAAGAGCTTTGGAAAGGTTCTTGGCTGCAAAATCAGAAGTGACTGAGAATGCCGAGTGACTTGTTTATGGGTCTCCATTGTTTAAACATTCTGGGCCAGGTTTTTGGAATGTGCGCCAGGCCACACTGGGGAGGACTGCAGAGGCCAAAGCCCAAAGGCAGTGGTGTACAAACAGGGTTGCTGGGGGGCGGGGGGGGGCTCCAGGCCCTGGGTGTCAGCCGACAGGGAGGCATCTGAGAAGCCGCCCCAAGATGGTGGTGGCAGCCGCGGGATGTGCATGTGTGTGACCCTGGCTGCAGCTGCTATTTGGCTACCACTGGCTGCAGCTACTACCACTGGCTGCAGCTGCTATTTGGCTACCTCTGGCTGCAGCTGCTATTTGGCTACCACTGGCTGCAGCTGCTATTTGGCTACCACTGGCTGCAGCTGCTATTTGGCTACCACTGGCTGCAGCTGCTATTTGGCTACCTCTGGCTGCAGCTGCTATTTGGCTACCTCTGGCTGCAGCTGCTATTTGGCTACCACTGGCTGCAGCTGCCTGGAAGAGAAACATGCTTATTGGCAATCTTATAAAGTTACAACATTATAAGTAAATAAATATACAAATATAAATAAACTTACACACACACACATACGCATACACGAAGAGAGAGAGAGAGAGAGATCAGTAAAAGAAAATGTTCACATGCTTTTTCTCTGGCTATTATTATGATTCATGTCATGTCATGACTATGACTGAGAGCGCAATCCTAACCTGGAGTTGGGCCAGTACAGTCAGGGAGGATGGCGCACGTCTGTGTGCTGGCCTCTCTGACTCCAAGAGTGGTCCAAACACGCTTTACAGTGGCTCTTGTGCCTGCCGAACTTCGCTGGCCTAACTGTGCCGGCCTAACTCCAGGTTAGGATTGGGCTCTGAAAATGATGTCATCATGGGGGCGGCTGGTCAAAAATGTATGGGTTCTGGGTGCCAGATGACCTTGGTATACCACTGCGCAGAGCACCCTTGCTTCTCAGGCCAGTGAATAAGCACGGCCTGCAAGTTCCCACAGGGCTCAGGTGCATGACCTACTGCAACTTGTTGCCCAAATGAGAATGCTGGTGCTGTCGAGAGGCTTTCTCATGGGGGCAGTTGACGGTGGTTCCCATCTTCAGGCCAAGCATGCAAGAACGGCACACAGCCCCAAGATCAGGAGCTGCTGCTGTGCACGGCCCCAGGAGAAGCCTGGCTCAAGCTGCCCCTCCCATCGCCTACCATGACGTAGCAGGGATTCAGGGATCAGTGAAAGGAAGAGGTGGGGGAGCAGGTGAGATGTGTGCTTCTTGCCGATCTGCTCCCTGAACTGCAGTAGCCACGGCTGCCACACAAGAAGGGGGTGCCACGTGGCGCCTGGCCAAGACGTTGGATGCCATGGTCTCCCGGCAGCTTCATGATCCGCCTGCCACGCTCGTCCTCCTATTTTGGGGGCTCTCGCAGTGAGAGTGCCACTTCTAAGCCACTGCCTGCGCTGTCGGGCGAGAGGCACCTGCCCTCGCAGTAGCTGGCGTCAGGGCATCGCGAGAGGCAGCCCGGGGGCTGGCACCAGTTGTGTCTGGGCTCCCTCAAGCCTCTCAGTCTGTTGAGGGATTGTATTGGAAAAGGCAGGAGCCACCCCAAGGATAGGGAGTGGTATCAGCAGAGGCCCCTTGTCCCAGATAAACCAGGGTTTATAGGCAGTGATGTCATTCAGGGGGAACGGACCAGAACGGGCGTTCCGGATCCTAACGGGCTCTGTGGCTGGTTTCAGGTTCCCAACAAGTGCCAATCAAAAGTGAGTTCCTGTTCCTAAATCATTTGAATGACACCACTGATTATAGGGTTAATCCCAGAAGGTAGTTGCAAGCCTTGTACAGGTGCAGATGGGCGTGGCTGATGAATTAAAGCCTGCCCACTGATTGGTTGGGATATAGGACTCATAGTATAAAGCTGGAGACAGCAGAGGGAGAAAGGGGTCTGGGAGGGGACCAGGTAGGTGCTGGACTGCTGGCTGTGCTGGATGGCCTGCCTGCTTGTTGGATGGCCTGAAGGAAGGACTGGCTGAAAGACTGGCTAGAGGAAGGACTGCCTAGGGTAAGCTCATTGTGGGGAACAGTTGTTTGGCTGCCATGCCCCTGGAGCCACCAAAGGGAGGAGGCAGTTGTAGCTGGGACAAGCTGGCTGCCTATTGTTTGGTGGTGGGGTATTTTGAACGAAGCCATTGATGAGGGCAGTCTGGAGGAGGCTGGCCAGCCAGTGATCCCAAGCAAAAGCTGCTGAAAGAGAGGAGGCCCAGTGGGAGACTGACCCCCTCCCTCTTGCCTATCTCTGAGGCTGCTCTGTGGGGAAACTAGTTAGCCTGGTGTGGGCATTGAGGTCCTTGGGGAGGCCTGACAGGGAATTTGGCGGAACCTAACTTTAAGTTCTCTGTTGCAGGACGGGATTTGACGGAACAGGGATTCAGCAGCCTCAGAGATAGACAAGGGGTTCCTTCACCCACGGGCAGTGGTATAATTCAAATGATTTAGGAACAGGAACTCACTTTTGATTGGCACTTGTCGGGAACCCGGAACCAGCCACGGAGCCCGTTAGGATCCGGAACGCCTGTTCTGGTCCATTCCCCCTGAATGACATCACTGCCCACGGGTCATCCTCCTCCCTTCCAGCAGCTTTGCTTGCTCCTACCTGCTGGCCAACCTCCTCCAGACTGCCCTCATCGCCAGCATGCCTGGGGTTCTACAGTGCATCCCCACCCTCTTGCTCCACCTCTTATTCCCAGCCAGGCTGCATAAATCCAGGCTGACAGCCCTCCAGGTCCCTGATCCTGCAAGTACTTACTACCTTCGCTCCTCTGGCAATTGCAGACAGTGGCTTTCTTCCACCTGCTCCCAGCATCAGCAGGTCAGGCGGGCTTCTCCCTTGGTCACACCAGGACTGGCCTGACTGCGATGGAAGGGGTGGGCTGCCTGCCCTTGCTGCCGTCTGCTGCAGCGGTGCCTGGTGCCTCGGTGTGGGGCCCGCCACCCCTGCCTCCATCCTTCCGGCTGTAGAACATAAGAAGGGCCCTGCTGGATGAGGCCAAAGGCCCATCTAGTCCAGCTTCCTGGATCTCACAGCGGCCCACCAGGTGCCCCTACCCAGGGAGCCACGAGACAACAAGATGCCTGCATTCTATTGCCACTCCCTTGCACCTGGTGCTCTGAAGTAGCCTACTACTAATGTAAGGAGGTTGCCCAACCCATCATTGCCTATAGCCCACAATGGACTTTTCTTCTAGAAATCTGTCCAATCCCCTCTTAAAGGCATCTAGCCCAGATGTCATCACCATCTCCTGTGGCAAGGAGTTCCATAGCTTAATTACCCGCTGGGTTAAAAAAAAAATTTCCTTTTATCTGTTTTAACTCTCCCAACCCTCAGTTTTAGCGGATGCCCCCTGGTTCTGGTGTTTTGATAGAGGTCCCCCTAGGTCCAGCGTGCCCTTCTCGTGGCCTGACCTGCCAATGGAGGTGCAAAGCAGCTCTGCTCTTATAGTCCACAGAGATCCTGGCTGCTGCAGCAGTCCAAGGCCCCTTCCCCCCCCCGCCCCCCCAGCACAGGGATGTGGCAACCTTGGTCACATTGGCTTACGGCCGGCCCAGGAGGATAGTATTCGTTTCACATAGCAAGGTAAAGTTCATACCAGTCAGGAAGCCAGCATAAGACTGAAGCATCACTTTTAAGTGATTTTAACCTGCATCAGAGTTAAAGGATTTCAGCAGCTGTCGCTGCCGCCGTTCCCCCTGGGAAAGCCTGCTGGCCGGGATCCTGGCCGCCTCGTGCATGCCTGGTGTGAGCGGCATGCACACCAGACCCGACCCTGGACAGCCACGTTTGCAGCATGAAGAAAGCACTGGGCACAGCCAGGAGCCAAGCGGCTTCACCCGTGGCTTGCAGCCTGGAAGTCATGGACAGTTACGGTATTGTGTCACCGCCAGTCACTTCCATGTTTGTGTGTTCGGGGCGGGGGGGGGGGGGGAAATGATGCCACTGCCTTGGGCCATAGGAGAGGCAGCGACACAGCTGCGGAAGTGAGACCGCAGCTGACCTTTTGGCCAGACTGACCCTGGTAGTGGTGTCAGCATAATCCACCTCTGGGGGGACGACCAGTGGTGTCATCTACTCTTGCAGAGATGGAACGCTGGGCGGGATGTACCTTTGATTGGCAGCCCGGTCCATGCGGTTCCACCGTCTTCCCCCTGCCACGCGGGCTGTCCTCAGTCGCCGTGTCCCACCGCTGCTCGCCCAGCTCCGTGATGGATGTGGGGGGGATGGGGGGCACGCTGTGTGCCTGGGCGAGCAGGAAGGACAGCGGAAGCGAACGGGCAGGCAGGCAGCCAATCAAACGTAAGTCCCGCCCAGCGTTCCGGCTGCATGATGCCGCTGGTCTCATCCTCCCTGGAAGGGCGGCCCTTTCACCGGCCCATCTCCCACCACCCCACAAAACCGCCAACCAGCAACTGCCCCATTCGAAGCAGGTGGCAGAATGGCCACAGAGAGGGCCCGGGAGGAAGGGAAAGGCTTCTTTTCCCGCGTGCTTTATGTTTTGGCCCGAGATGAAAAGTGTCTCTGCGTTTTCATTACCCGCCTCAAAGGGCTTATGGTTTATGTCAGTCCCCACAAGCAATGATCTGTTTCAGATCCAGATTGTGAACTGTCACTTGGCGCTATTTCATACGGTGGGTAATGGGGCTCGCATTTCCATTATGGCCCCTGGAAGGTTTAGGTAACCACTCCAGTGTGAGGAGGATTTTTCAAAAAATGCACACTGCCACCACGGACAGAGGCCATTGCTGACGCACGGTGGAGCAGGCCTTTCCAGCTGAGAGACCGAGGGACCGCAGAGAGGCATATTTTAACACGGCTCGCTTAGTTTCCTCTGCACCTGGCAGGAAGATGTGGAGGCCCACGGCAGGGCCGGCTCTAGCAGTGGCGGGGCCCAATGTGGGGCATTCCTGCGGGGCCCCCAACACTCCCTGCGGGGCCCCCCACTCACCAAGAAGAGCGCTGTTCGTGCCACTTGCAAAGCATGGCATGTGGAAGTAATTGGTGGTGATATCATAACATCACCGCCAATTGCTTCCAGGTGGCCCATTTTGGGCTGTTCAGAGGCAGAGGCAGGTGGGAGAGAGCAAGGGAAAGCTGCTCTGCTCACCCCACTGACTTGCAGCCCATCAAGATCCCAGCTGCAGCCACAGGCAACATGCTCACCCTGCTAGTGCGGGGCCCCCTGAAGCGCGGGGCCCGATGTGACAACATTGGTCACATGGGCTTAAAGCCGGCCCTGGCCCACGGCTGCCATCAGAATGGAGAAATCAGTTGAAAAATAAAAGCCATTGGCCACAACAGGGCTATTTAAACATAACAGGCTACCTGTATGTTTGGGGTGGCTTCTTTGTCTGTCTAGGCTCCCTTACCGCTATGGGCTCAGATACTGGTTGAAACTGGTCCAAAGTGTGGGTCGCGACCCCATGCACAGTAGACCACACTTTGGGCATGTGCCACCCAAGCTTGCTTCTGGCCAGCTCCAAATCAGAGCCATCCTGGAAACATTGGGGGGCCCCAGAGGCCTCTTCTGGGCCACGCTTGGCCAGCAACCTGCACTGTTCTCGGAGTGGCCCTCAGAAGCATCCGGAAGTGACTTCCGGGTTTTGTACGTGACTTCCGGTTCAACCAGAAATTGCTACTGGGCGTTTCTGCAGACCATCATTTTCTCTCCAGTTGCAATTTGGCTCCCACAGAGGCCCCCTTGCATTAATCCACAGGGTCATGGGTGGAAGAAGAGACAACTGGATGTTGAGGGAAGAATCCAACAGATTGCTGCCTGCTCCTTTCCCAACTCAGACGGCTGGGAGAGGGGAATTCTCTCTGGCTTCTCTCCCCAGCTCACACCAGGACACTGAAGGCAGAGTTCTCCTTTGCCTGACTGGGGACGCCATCCTAAACTGCGTTAGGCCAGCAGAAACTAAGCCAGCAAAGTTTGGCCGGCACAAGGGGCACCATAAAGTATGTTTGGGCCACTCTTGGAGTCAGAGAGGCCAGCACACAGACGTGCAGCATCCTCCCTGACTCTGAGAGTGGTCCAAACGCGCTTTACGGTGTCCCTTGTGTCGGCCAAACTTTGCTGGCTTAGCTTATGCAGGCCTAACTCCAGTACAGGAATGCGCTCTGGGAAAGGAGCGGGGAGCAAACCCTCTTCTCTCAATACTCCATGGCACTGACAGAGGAATGTCCATCCGGCTTGGAAGTGCTGATCCTGGAGATTTCAAACCAGGAGTCTCCAACATTACATTATATTGGACCTTCCAGCTCTAGTATAGCTTCAGGCAGTGCCGGCAGCCGAAGGGACATCGCTCTCTCCCTACACTGCTGTGGCGCAAGCCCTGTATGCAGTGGTGTCATCTAAATGATTTAAGAACAGGTACTCACTTTTGATTGGCACGTGTCGGGACCCGCCCACCGGAAGTGACGTCATAAGCCAGAAGTGATGTCGTGGCAGGAAGTGACATGAAAAAAGCCCTTTTTGAGGCCTCAGATGACTTTAAACTGACCCAACAGTTGCAACAGTATTCCACAGCACCCCCAGAACATGTTAAGGAGGCCTGGCATCATGTTAAAACCCCAGAGCAACTCATTTTTCAGTGGCAAGGAAAGGAAAGGCTCCGCTCGCTGCCTGCCTGCCTGCCTGGCTCTGAGAACATGCAGGCAACTCAAACATGCAGGAAATTCAAACGTTGCAGAGGGCGGAGTTGACGAGTGGGCGGGTGAATGGGCGGGGCCAGCTGTAATCCTAGAAACCGGTACTCGCGTACCCCCGCGTACCCCCTGCATGACATCACTGCCTGCATGCCTGGCGGCGCTGGTAATCCAAGGGCAAGCAGGGCAATTGAGTACCGAAGCCTTCCATAGGGACTGGGACACCCTGGGGGTGGAAGTCCTGCCAGCTTCCTTGCTGCTGCAGGAGGACAGAAGGCACAGTTCAAAGCCCGCTCCGGTTTCTTCCCCACAGCCCTCTGCGCTAAAAGGCTGCACTCTCCACCTGCTCCGAGTGGGAGCAAGTCCTGCCGGAAGGATCCAGGCTGCAGCCAGGAGGTGTTTTTGACCCAGCTCTGTCTTGGGCGCTGGCCAAGCGGCCCCGGTGGCACGAAGTGTCTTTTGCTGGCGATGGCCAAGATGCCAGCTGTGACCCCCCTCCTGGCCACTCTTATTCACGCTCTGGTGACTTCCAGACTGGCCCACTCAGGGAGAAAACGGAGCTGCCTTTGGAGGCTGTTCAGAGACCCAGACTGTCCCCCAAATGCAGCTGCTCAACTCAGGGCAATGCCCACAGCCTGAACAAGGAGGGTCATGGAAGGCAAAGCTAGACGTGTGGTGGGCGCAGCATCCGGGGTGAATGCCAAGGGAAGGCAGCGAGCGGGATGGCCAAAGAGCAATGATGTGCGGTGAGGTCCAGGCCAGGGGAGGATGATGGGTCTGTACAGGCTGAGATGAGCTGGTTGCTCCTTATGAGGAATTTTTTGCTGTCATCCAAATTGGTTGGTTTTTCACCTACCCCAGACTGGCGAGGGAGGGACAGTGGGTTCTATAGCTTTCATGTTTTAAAAAAATGGGTCACTTGTTTTTAATAGAGTGGCTCAAATTAAATCCAAGCTATAGTCTGGTGTCTTCACTGGGGGATGTGAGGGTAAATAGGCTACCTCTGAATGCCAGGTGCAAGGGAACGGCAACAGGATCTTGTTGTCTCGTGTGCTGTCTGAGGCATCTGGTGGGCCTCCGTGAGACACAGGAAGCTGGACTAGACGTGCCTTTGGACTGATCCATCAGGGCTCTTCTTATGTTCTTAAGGCCCAGATTGGGTTGCAAGTTATAATAGCTCCCTCCCCACAGCCGGGATAGCAAATTCTGTTTTATTTACCTCATATTTCCCTCAGAATTCCAGATACAAGGGATTGGCGACAGAATGCAGGCATCTTATTGTCTCATGTGCTCCCTGAGGCATCTGGGGGGCCACTGTGAGACACAGGAAGCTGGACTAGATGGGCCTTTGGCCTGATCCTATATTCTTAAAAAAAATATTTCTTTCTAGATCACCTTTAAAAAAAAAAAACTCCTGTAAAGCTAGATGGGTCCTGAGAGAGTGTCATTTTAAAAATGGCTAAAATGGGAGAACCACTGGTCATGCTCCAGCATAATGCCACTCTGTGTTTTCCCTTCCATGTTCCCTTTTAAATAACATCCTGTATTCTGGATTGTTTTCGTGGTTGATGATAAGCTGCCTGGCCAGTTGTGAAACTGAAAGGCGGGGCATCAATTTTTTTTTCCTATACAACACACGTGAAGACAGATTCACATCCTCTTCCTCCTCATCCTGTGTCAAACAAAATGTGAAAAAGCAAGGCAAGGCTTAATCAGAGAAGCACATTCACTGGCACGGCAGAAAATGCTCCAGATGTGCACCCATGCAATGAAACATGCTTAATCTTTCAGAGAAAAAGAGGTCGCTTCACCCTCCTTCTAAAAGCGCCCAAATTAATTTCCCTTTAACCTTAACGGCTTTGAATGACGCAAAGTGAAGCCACTTGGGATCGACAGCAAAGGGCTTAATTCCCCCCCACTCCAACCCAGCCCAAGAGCACACCAGTCATCCACAAGAGTTCGGGAAATAAAAAACTGTCTAAGTGGGTTGTTCCACAGCAGGAAAGTCCACGTTAGTGTGCTAAAGACTGGCGCTTCTCGGGGGACCACTAAGCCTTTGCAAGGCCCATTTGTCATCTTGCAGTAATTCCATCTGCGGGGCAATGTGGTCAACTAGTATCCTTTGGGCAATTATAGCAAGATGGATCTACAGCTTCCAGGCACTAGCCTGACATCAGAAAGGACCTTCCTCCAGCTATCTCAAACTGCCAGAGTATCAGTTCGATTAAGTGCTTCTGACATTCTTTGTGACTTGCGTTGGCATGGCTGGCAAGGAATGGCAGGCAGTGCAACCCACGAGTCTTCCCGCGGAATGGAAAGGTGTGTTCCGTGAGCCAAAGCTGCACTTGAGAGGGGTGGTGGATAGGGGGGGTGCAGGTTTGCAGAGCAAATGTGTGCGAGACCAACTCTATATTTCTGTTTCCCACTGAGGATGGTAAAATTGCTGGAGCGTATTGGCCTGCCAAATGAGGAAATTAGCCTTTTCCCTGTCCGGGCATTTGCCAGTAGAATAACACCCAAGCATCACTGAGCTCACATTTTCAGAATGCAGACTTAGGTGTCAAGGTGTTGTTATCCAAGCAAAGGATTTTACTTAATGCTTCAAATGGCCAAGGTCAACAGAATCGGTCAAGTAGTGTATTTTTAAGGGCGCAAACCTAACCTGGAGTTAGGCTGGTCCAGGCCAGCAAAGTTTGGCTGGAACAACGGCCACCGTAATGTATGTTTGGACAACTCTCGGAGTCAGAGAGGCCAGCACACAGATGTGCACCATCTTCCCTGACTCTGAGAGTGGTCCAAACGCGCTTTATAGTGTCCCTTGTGCGGGCCAAACTTTGCTGGCTTAACTGCTGGCCTTACTCCAGGTTAGGATTGCGTCCCAAGACACCCATCTTATTACAGACTGAGAGCACTGTTTTAAACGCAAATCTGGTAGGAACAAACCTTTCCGGACTCCTCAATGTTAAAAAAAAAAAATCAGAGAAGGATCATATGGTTCATCGAGTTCTAACCGAGCATCCTTGGACCAGCGATGTAGCTACTGGTTCTGCCACCCAGGGTGGGAACTCCTGGAGTCACCCCACTATGCGCACTGACACTGACATAATTGGTGGTGATGTGATGATGTCACCAATCACCATGTCACTGCCAATTACTTCCAGGTTGCGTGCACCGCTGACTCGGCTGAATGGCTTCGTTCCCACTTAAAGGTAAAGGTTTCCCCACGACCGAATGGTCTAGTCGTGACTGACTGTAGGGGGCGGAGCTCATCTCCGTTTCAAAGCCTGTAGAGCCGCATTTTGTCCGAGGAGAAGCTTCCGTGGTCATGTGGCTGTTATGACTATATGCCGTGGCGCACGGAACGCCGTTTCCTTACCACCAAAGTGGTCCCTATTTATCTACTTGCATTTAGGTGCTTTCAAACTGCTAGGTTGGCAGGAGCTGGGACAAGCAACGGGAGCTCACTCTGTCCCGCAGTCTTGAACTCCCAAGCTTGTGGTCGAAAGCCCAGCAACAGCGGATTAACTCGCTGCGCCACCACGTTCCCACTTAGCCAGGCACAAAGGAGGAGGAAGGTGCGGTGAGCCTTCAGGGAGAGGGGGGCACGGCGGCTGGATCGAGCACAAACAGAGGAATAGAACTTTGCCAGAGGGAGGGACGGAGCCCACGGGAGCAGTGGGAACACGGCAGCAAGCAAGAGAAACAGGAGGAGGACTGGCAGGGCAGCTTTGCAGTCTTGCTGTCGCCCTGTTCTGGAGGCTCCCAAGGTGAAGGAATGGGGCGGCAGCAACATCACAAAGCCGCAGAAACACAAGCAGCGCTACCTACGTTTGGTGGTAGACTTTTTCATTTAAGGAGGCATTTTAGACTTTTTTATTTTATTTAAGGAGGCACTTTATTAAGTTGCTGACATGCTACGCCACTGGCTTGTTAGACTTCATCTATATCCGACAAGGTGGGAATGCTGAAGAAGGGTCCTGAGGTGTGAGAACAGGGTGTGTCGTTTCAGACTTCAGAGCGGAGTGGGATGCATTTTTGAATGCTCCCTTTTATTTTTAATTTTTTTTCCTGCAAGCAGAAAAGTAGCAGTATAGGAAGATACAAGTATCTGGTTGCCTTGTGTGCTCCCTGAGGCACCTGCTGGGCCACTGTGAGATACAGGAAGCTGGACTAGATGGGCCTTTGGCC
>JAJKFI010000022.1:152961-166386 GCA_029204185.1 Lerista edwardsae | reverse complement strand
AGTGAAGGAAATGTGCTGCGTCTTGGAATATGACCGTTGTGCAGGAGCACGGGAGGCCTCAGGCCATTTTCACCTGTGATGCGAAAAGCATCACATTTTTAGAATGGCAATCTGTCTGGGTCCCACTGGAAGTGATGTCATGGCCGGAAGTGCCGTCATTGTGACGCCAGAGCCTGCTGCTTTCCTGAGAACGCAGCAATCGGTTGGGCTATTTCTCAGCTGTTTTCCAATAGCAAAGTGAATCAGAAAGGGAAAAAAGCCTATTTGCCACCTGGACACAAGCAAAACAACCACTCAGCCCTCCCCCTTTCCAGCATCCCATCTTCCCATATTTTCAACATGGCTGCCCTAGGTGCTTCGCGACCCACCTGAAATTGGCTTGTGACCTACTGGTGGGTCCTGACCCACAGTTTGACAACCATTGTGCTAAACAAATGCTAAATATTATAGTGCCTTGCAAAGAGGAAGGGGTGGAGTTTGGGGAGAGCTGGAGCAGAAACCCCCACCGAGGGAGGGAGCGACAACTGTCTCAGACTTTGGTGCTCTCTCAGCCGATTATCTTGAAAACAGCAGGCCTGTCTCCTTCACCTCCCCTTTGGGGCTGCCCAGGTAGTGGCTGTCTCCCCCTGCAGGCAGGGAACTGAATAGCAACAAGTGCTCTACACCCCCCCCCCCAGGCATCCCTCCATCACCACCTCCGTTCAGGCCAACGCGACATTTTCAACCAGGCACCATCGTTTAGGGAACTTAATTCCCTGCCAAACACACAAATTAGCTTCTGCCCTAAGAAGTTATAAAAATATTTGACTTATCCGAGCTGGCTGCAAATCCCGTCGTTCAATTAGCCAAACAGAGGACTGCTGATGGGTCAGGCGGTGGCAGCCGATTTAGATGATAATTTCTTTCTCTCTCTCTCTTTTTTTTTTAAAAGAAGCAATCGCTAATCAAGTCTCTTTTCACGGGCAGGGCCCTGGCGGGAAAGCAGCTCATGAAATAAATGATCATAATTACCTGGAAAACGCTTCATCCAGCCCATCGTCCATCTCCTTTGTGAGAAAGAGAAAAAGGGGAGAGGAAGGTGAAACCCCCCCATCAAACTGAAACTGTGATGGTCCCCAGAGGCCAAGCGTTCAAAGGCGGTTTGCATAACACAGTTGGCCCTCCATATTTGTGGGTTCAGCACCCATGGATCTGATTCAACGCAGGTTGAATCGAGCCACATCTGGAAGGGTGTGGAGAGCCCAGAGACTGCCTGCCTGTCTGCCTCCCAGCAACCCAGATTCTGTTGCCGGTTCTGTTGCTATGGAGGCAGCAGGGCCTTGGCCACAAACCAAGGGACCTGGTCAATGCGGATTGGACAAGTCCGTCCTCCAGTCCTCATGACCATCGCCTGTGGCCCACCCTCCCTGGCCAGGGGAACATCCTTGTTCCCACCTGTTTGCAGCCCGATCACCCCTACAACAGCCCTACTCCTCCGTCATTTGTTGAATTCCAGCCAACTGAGCATCATTCATTCATTCATTCAATCAATCAATCAATCAATGAGTATATATACCGCTTTCCAACAAGAAGTTCACAAAGCGGTTTACAAGTAAAAATAAAGCTAAATGGCTCCCTGTCCCAAAAGGGCTCATAATCTAAAAAAAATGCAGAACCCCACCAGCAACAGCCACTAGAAAAGACATTGGGCTGGGGTGAAGAGGGACAATTGCTCTCCCCCTGCTAAATATAAGAGGGACACCACTTGGAAAAGTGCCTCTTGTCCAGTTAGCAGGGGTTAAATTAAGTGAGCACGTCCCCATAGAGCCTTGCAGGAGCTTAGCAGCAGCCCCCTGACCCTTGACACCTTCGCACCACCCTGCCAGCTCCTTGTAAGTTTTGTCTTGTTTGCCTTGCTTTGTTTTGGAAGCTTTACCTCCCCGGTCTCAGACTGGCCTCAGACCGGCTCCTTTCTCAGATCCCAAAGAACCTCCAGCCTGCTGCGAGATCTGCTACCAGCTGAAACAAAGTCCCTTCCGGCTGCAACTGGGAGGTGTCCTGAGGGGTGGGGACTGGACTGCTTCCAGCCGCGTCTGGGAGGCCCTTCTGCGGACCCCCATATCAGTGGAAATAGGTATCCATGGAAATTGGTATCCGCGGGGAGTAAAACAGATCCAGTGATGTCATGCAGGGGGTACGCGGGGGTACGCGAGTACCGGTTTCTAGGATTACAGCTGGCCCCGCCCATTCGCCCGCCCACTCGTCGACTCCGCCCTCTGCAACGTTTGAATTTCCTGCATGTTTGAGTTGCCTGCATGTTCTCAGAGCCAGGCAGGCAGGCAGGCAGCGAGCGGAGCCTTTCCTTTCCTTGCCACTGAAAAATGAGTTGCTCTGGGGTTTTAACATGATGCCAGGCCTCCTTCACATGTTCTGGGGGTGCTGTGGAATACTGTTGCAACTGTTGGGTCAGTTTAAAATCATCTGAGGCCTCAAAAAGGGCTTTTTTCATGTCACTTCCTGCCACGACCTCACTTCTGGCTTATGACGTCACTTCCGGTGGGCGGGTCCCGACATGTGCCAATCAAAAGTGAGTACCTGTTCTTAAATCATTTAGATGACACCACTGAACGGATCCCCGTGGATACCAAGGACCCACTGTGTCATAATTTTAAAAGCAGGTCAGGGGAAGGAGGACACTGAATGCAGAGCAACAACCCTCACGCTGAGCTCCATGGAAGTTCAGTGGACTAGTGATGGTGGACAAGATTCCCAGAAAAGCAATCAGTTTGCTTCCTGGAGCAGACTCTCAGAGCGCAAACCTAGCCAACTTTCCAGCACTGTGCCAATGGGGCATGTGCTGCATCTTGCAGTGGAACAGTAGCCGTGGAGGAATCCTCAACATAAGGCAATGTTTGTTCTCACAGCTCAGAGTTGCATTGCCCTTACCCCGTGCAGGAAAGTTGGTTAGGACTGTGCCCTCCGTCCATGCAGGGCATCTCCCAGGTTTATGATCCGCTTCAACAGAATCGGGCCCTGCAGGGACTCGCTACTTGGGCAACACGTTCACTCGCACGTTCTGCGGAGGATGGGAGTGTGCACCCCACTCACCAGGGGCGTAACTAGGGTGTGGCAGGGTGTGGCACGAGCCATGGACGCCATCTTGCAGGGGGCGCCGTTCGCATGGCGCCCGCCCCCCCCAAATGGCGCCCACGGCCCGCCCGCTCCCTGCGCCGCATTCTCCTCGCTCTGGCTGGCCTTAAAGAGCCAGCCGGAGCGAGGAGAACGCGCTGCCACCCGGCGCCCCCTCCCGCTTCTCAAGGGGGGCGGGGCGCCGGGCGCCGCCGCGTTCTGTTTGCTCCTGCCGGCCCTTTAAGGCCGGCACGAGCGAACAGAAAGAACACGGCGCCCTGCCACATTCTTTCTGTTCACTCGTGCCGGCCTTAAAGAGCCGGCACGAGCGAATAGAACACGGCTGGGGCACCGCGTTCTGTTCGCTGCCGCTGGCCTTAAAGGGCCTGCGGCAGCGAACAGAACACGCCTCTTAGAAGGGGCGGGGCGCTATGTCATGACATCATGATGTGACGTCATGACGTTGCGTGCCCCTAGGGGCGCATTTTCATTGGAAGCCATGGGCGCCCTTTCAAATAGATTCGCCCCTGCCACTCACTCACTCACTTACCCACACGATGTTGTTGTTTTCGGAGGAATGTGGCTGGAAGATGCGGCCGTCTAAGTGTGCTGCGTTTGCATTGGTGGCCAGAGCGGGTTTGGCCATGTTGTCCAGGTCCAACAGGTTGCCCGTGGTGACTGCTGACAGTGGACAGAAACGCAAAGGGGGAGAGAAAATAAAGGACGATGAAAGAGGGGAGATAAACACATTTGCAGACTTCAATGCAGCATCCCACCTCCGACGGTCGCAACCGAAGCTTACACAGTGTTTCCAGGGTTGATAATTACAGCAAAGAATTAACTTTCTTTCGAGCATGTCGCCCAATTAATCAAGGGTGCTGTCTCCACATTAAAACACTTTGAAATCAATTAATCTAGTGTGTCTCGATCTTTTTATTGCCACAACCCACTTGGTTGGCTGCGACAGCTGCGGTGCTTCAGAACGCCATGCAGATCCCGGGTAGATCCCGCAGAACGCAGATCACGCAGATCCCGTTCTGCAGATCCCGCAGAACGCCTTCCAGGAAGCATTGGCACATGACCCACTTGGTTGGCCACGTTGCACCCCAGAATGGGGCTTCTGGGCAGCGCCCCAAAACAAATTGCCACACCTGCAGCCTGCCAAAAATTGGGTGGGTCACTCCTCATAGGTTGAGAACCGCTGAATTAGAGCGCAATCCTAACCTGGAGTTAGGCTGGCACACGTAGGCCAGTGAAGTTTGGCCGGCACAAGAGCCACCGTAAAGTGTGTTTGGACCACTTTTGGAGTCAGGGAGGATGGCGCACGACTGAGTGCTGGCCTCTCTGACTCCAAGAGTGGTCCAAACATACTTTGCGGTATCCCTTGTGCCGGTCAAACCTTTGCTGGCCTAACTATGTCAGCCTAACTCCAGGTTAGGATTGTGCTCTTAATCTAATCAGTTAAAGGTTGTAGCCCTAAAATAAGCATGTTCACCTCGTGTAAGGGGCTCTTGCAGTGGACTCTCTCCTAGACCGCGGATCAGGTCCACGCCTGCTCAGCTATAGCATCCCATGCTACCAGGCCATTCATTTGGTCCCAGTTCTGGAATCTCAAAACTGGATTCTGGGGACTGACCCCTGGCAGGCAGTGACACTATTTCCACCCCTCTTATTGGCCGCAACACATAGTCCCATCCTGCAAGGCATCTTTTATCACTCCCATTTCCCTCCAGCCTCACATCCAATGCCGCCACCTCCCCCACTTCAGGCCACATTGCTCACATTTAAGATGCTGTTATTGCCACGGTGGTGCCTCTGTGATGAATAAAATCCTACGAGCCCTTTTAGGAAAACACACTTTTGCATGCAAGCCTCCAAATGCCCTACTTTTCCTCTTTTCAAATAAGCGTGCCTTTGAATTGCAGAAATCTGCAGCCAAGCAAGGAAGAGTGTCTGCAGACAAGACGCAGGGCCACTGTTGACTGGGCACCACAGTACCGTGGCTTCTCTGAGCCTGGGTGAGGCAGCCGGCTCCGGTGGAAGATTAGGGGTGTGCCAGGCTCTCACTTCTGCAAGCAGTGGGGGGGGGAGGCAGAGGGGCAGTGGCTGGTGAAGCAGGAGGAGCATTTAGTGTGCCTCCTCAATCAATCAATCAATCAATCAATCAATCAATCAATCAATCAATTATATACCGCTTTTCAACACAAGTCCCCAAAGCGGTTCACAGGCTAATAATAATAATGAAGTTAAATGGCTCCATGTCCCAAAAGGGCTCACAATCTAAAAAAATTTTTTTTACTCCCCCAGCAACAGCCACACTGCGCAGAGGTGAAGAGGGACAATTGCTCTTAAAATCAGAGGCGGATCTACAGGAAGGGCAAAACTCTAAGTGTTGCAAGAAGCCTTACCCTGTCATGTAAATCCCGCCTCTCCCTTGCTGCTGTAGCCAGTAAGTAGCGCCAAGATGTTGCTTTTCCCTGTGAGGATTGGCTAAAACGGTGCAGGAGAGGAGTGATTTCCACTGCAAGGTGAGGCTTCGTGCAAAACTTAGAGCTCTGCCCTCCCTTAGATCTGCCTCTGCTTAAAATATAGGACGAACGCCACTTGGAAAAATGCTTCTTGGACAGTTAGCAGGGGTGAAGTGCTGGTAGATCTTGGGCTGGCCCTGAATCAGTAGTGTAGCTAGCGGGGGGGGGGAATGAAAGTACTGCAGGTGCCCCAATTTGCCATGTGAGCAGCCCCTGCTTGTCTCTGCACAGTTCCTGATGCTCCAGGGGCCCTGCACTGACCTCGGCTTGGACTATCCCAAGAGGCACCGAGGACTGTGGGCCAAAGAGGATTCCTTCCTTTCCAAAAGCATGCGCTCATCAAGACAACACCCCCGGCCTGCGGAGGAGTTCCCTTCCCCGCTAACTTCTGCTGCCTGCCACGTTTGCAGTATCCTCCCTGCTCCAAATGGGGAGGAAAAAAACCAGATCTTCCTCCTTGCTCCCTCGTTATCGCCTCCCTCCTCTCCGGTTCATTTCAGGCTGTCCGCGCTGCCCCATCTTTCGAGAGAGCCTTTGCCACGAGACAATTGCAAGGAGGATAAAGCTTAGAGACAATACGCGGAAGGCTTGACCCCTTTTTGCAAGCCGCACAATCCGGAGTGCCAAGAGTTTTAATGAGTCCCTGGGAACAATTTGTCAAAAGCTGCTCTCGGGAACGTGCTGCGGTGCTCCCCCCCCTTTCTCCCTCCCACGGTCAGCAGTGACTGGCATGTAGGACCATTGGTGTCATTCAAATGATTTAGGAACAGGAACTCACTTTTGATTGGCACTTGTCGGGAACCCGGAACCAGCCACGGAGCCCGTTAGGATCCGGAATGCCCGTTCTGGTCCGTTCCCCCTGAATGACATCACTGCCTTCGCCCCCCTAGGAATCCGGAGTTGCTCCCTTTAACCCTCTGAGTGCCGGCCAACCAAGAAGAAAAGCTCTTTGCAGAGGAATTGGGAGGGGGGAGGAGGGAGAGTGAAGTGGGCGGAGTCAGCCCTAATTTTAACTAGTGGAACTGAGTTCCCCCGCGTTCCCCCTGCATGACATCACTGTGTAGGACTCATGACAAGGGAGCCACAGAGGCCACAGGACTTTAAAGCCCTGGACGGATTTCAATCAGGGATCGGTGATCTGCGTGCCTGACGTGCACCTGAATGTCGGGCAAGAAGCAACTGCAGGAAGGACAAGGAGCCCCCCGTGGCTGGAGATCCAAGACGGCCTCTCGCCTCTGGCTTCTATGAGGCTTGTGCCGTTTTGCATGCATGTGGAGGGGGTTGTGCAGCCGCCGACTTTTGAGAAATCTGAACCCCAGCGGAGGGTACTAGAGAAGCACGGAGTATTTTATTCCTAAAAAGAGCAAACGCGTTGCGCTTCCCAGGCACTTGCCTCTAATACCAGGAGAGCAACGATCGTACGGTACAATTATGCAAATCCACCAGCACTCGCTTGATTCGACAGACATTGTAGTTGCTTTCGCCAGTCATGGGAGGTGCAAAGAGCACCGTTCCAAAGCGCCAATCCCAAAGTTATGGAGAGAGCGTGCGCACACAAACACAGAGAGCGCAATCCTAACCTGGAGTTAGGCCAGCATAAGCTAAGCCAGCAAAGTGTTGCCAGCACAAGGGCCACCGTAAAGTGCATTTGGACCACTCTCGGAGTCAGGGAGCATGGCGCACGTCTATGTGTTGGCCTTGCTGACTCTGAGAGTGGTCCAAACATACTTTACAGTGTCCCTTGTGCCAGACAAGCTTTGCTGGCCCAACTGTGCCGGCCTAACTCCAGGTTAGGATTGCACCCTGTTTGTTCCATGAGCCAATGAGATGTTATGACTCAGCAAGGAACTTATTGAAGTATGAGTCAGCTTTTCTTTCCATGTGTCAGCACTAATACCAGAGCGCAATCCTAACCTGGGATTAGGCACAGTTAGGCCAGCAAAGTTTGGCCGGCACAAGGGACACCATAAAGCACATTAGAACCACTCTTGGAGTCAGGGAAGATGGCTCACATCTGTGTGTTGGCCTCTCTGACTCCAAGAGTGGTCCAAACATACTTTACCGTGTCCCTTGCGCCGGCCAAACTTTGCTGGCTTAGCTTATGCTGGCCTACCTCAGTTTAGGATTGTGCCCACACACATACAGAGAGAGAGATTGAGAGAGATTGAGAGATTGAGATTGAGAGATTGAGATTGAGATTGAGATTGAGATTGAGATTGAGATTGAGATTGAGAGAGAGAGAGAGAGAGAGAGAGAGAGAGAGAGAGAACTGCATGTGATTTCACTACAGATTAATCTTCATTGTATTTATTTGCAGTACAGGTGGGGCCTCCTTATCTGCGGGTTTGGCACCCACAGATTTGATCCAATGCCAGTCCCACCCTGCATACAGAGGGCCTCGCCTGACCTTCCAGATGCGCCTAAGGGTGCAATCCTAACATGCACCCGAACGGCAAGGCTGGCGGGCCTGCGCCGTATCCAGCATACGTCAGGAGCCTGTTTAGCAGGCGCAGCTCTGAGCAAGCCCCACAGCCCAAATTGGGGCCACACGGCCTGGGGACTGATGCTTACATGCTGCAGACATTTAGCTGACACTAGCAGCCAGTCGGCCGAACAATGGGCATAGGAGTGCGTCCTAAAATGCCTTCCAGTTGTGTCTGGAGAGTGAGGCTTTCTGAGCCCAGAGGAGGCTTTCTAGAGGCTTTCTGAGACATGCTGCGGTCTTCACTGTGGATTCCACCATCCCTGGATTTTGGTATTGGAACAGACCCCCACAGAGACTGAGGTCCAACTGTATTTGCGTTAGGAGGAAGTCCCCATTGGGAACTCTTTCCACAATCCATTTGCTTCCCCCCCCCCCCCGCACCAGGAGGTTGGGTCTGTTTTTGGGGTGACACTTTGAGCTTGCCTGCAGGGCCATCCGCCCCCTCTGCTGGCAAAAGGGGGAAAGGATCAGAGGGAGCTCCTTGGATCACTGAGGGCGCAAGCCTAACCTGGAGTTAGGCCAGCAAAGTTTAACTGGCACAAAGGACACCACAAAGGATGTTTGGACCACTCTCAGAGGCCAGCACACAGACCTGCGCCATCCTCCCTGACTCCAGGAGTGGTCCAAACGCGCTTTATGGTCGCCCTTGTGCGGGCCAAACTTTGCGGGCCTAACTTGGGCCAGCCTAACTCCAGGTTAGGATTGCGCTCCGAGTCTTCCTTCCTGGGTTCAAGATGCAGATAAAAACTTTTCCAGTAGCGGTGGTGGCAGCGGCATTAGAGGTTGGAAAGACGTTTTCCACACACCTTCCTGGTGCCAATTAAGCAGGCAGGAAACTGCTGGGAGCTGCTGGTGCCAATTAAGCAGGCAGCGCTGGCCTAGGCCGACCAGTGACCTGACTCTGCACAAAGCAGCTTCACGTGTCGTTCAGCCACTTTCTCCTTTTCCAGGATTTGTTTCCTTGATCACTTACATCCTTTCGAGGAGGCGGAACTGTCCGAGCTGGGACTGCCGGTGCCTTCGCCATCCAGAATGGCCTTTTCCTGCTTCTCCTTCTCTGTTGTGGAAAAAAAAACAAAATCAGATTTTTGTTAGGACTGTTCACTGCCGGCCAGGTTTTTCAGCACATGCTGTTGTTTCAGGCCTTGCCACATCCTCCTCCGAAGTCTGTGCCTGTGCAGAAATATACAGGTGCACCGTAATATTTGAGGCAGGGTCGGCCCATCTAGAAGACCGGCTGAGGCAGACGCTTCAGGTAACAGGTTGATAGGGGATGCCTACCTCCTTCTAACCTGCTCTCCTCTGCTTCTTGGATTCGAAAAGGGAGAGGAAACGACGGGGAATAATCAGTGATGTCATCCGGGCGTGCCAAGAACTGGAACGCCCGGATGATTGACAGCCCTCCGCCTCTATGGCGGAGGGCTGCCACGCCTCCCCAAGCTTCACAGCGCCCGAATTGCTCCATTTTAGAGCGATTCGGGACGCAAGGGAGGGAGGGCGGGCCCAGCAGCAGCTCGCCCGTCCTCCGGAGAGGCGGCGCGGCCCGGGCCCTCCGCAGAACTAGCGGAACGGAGTACCGGGCCGTTTCGCCTGGATGACGCCTCTGGGAATAATACAGGAGAGGGGTGGGTTGGAGCAGGAGTGTCAAACCCGTTTCATGCAATGGGCCCAATGGCATTCACGATGCCTGCTGAGGGCCTGAAGTGATGTCATTAAGTGGGAAGTGATGCCATAGCGAACGATGGACAGAAAAAAGGACTTTGTCCTCATGAACAAATTTCATTTGCTGTAAATGACAGAAAAGAAAACATGCAAATCTGGATCGTATTTTCAAGATATGAGAGAGCCCAATTTTCATGCTGGGCGTGCCCAGTTATCACACGGGCTGCCCTTTCAACAGCACCGCTTCTTCCGAAGCCTCACATCACAGCTCAGCAGCTCAGCGGCACTCTGAGAGCGCAATCCTAACCTGGAGTTAGGCCGGCACAGTTAGGCCCGCAAAGTTTGGCCTGCACAAGGGACACAGTAAAGTATGTTTGGGACACTCTTGGAGTCAGAGAGGCCAGCACACAGATATGTGCCACCCTCCCTGATTCTGAGAGTGGTCCAAATGTGCTTTACGGTGGCCATTATGCTGGGCTAACTCCAGGTTCAATCAATCAATCAATCATTCTTTATTGCGGTCAAAGACCAGAAATAACTCCAGGTTAGGATTGCACCCTGAATGTATCCCCCTCGGCAGAATCGATTGGGCACTTCAGGGCCCCTGAAGAGTCTCCCTCTCTCACCCCTCTAGGTCTGCCCCTTTCCTGGTACTGTTTCTTGCCATCTGAGGCCTCCTTCTGTTTCTCCTCTTTCTGTGGGTAGGTCCCTTCCCACAGCCAGAAACGGCACCAGTGGGGCATGCAGAGGGGTGCTGCGGATCTATGTGGTTTGGCTGGAGCAGGCATTGCACGGGCACTTCCTCCTCTCCCAGCCAATCAAACTTGCTCCCAGAACCCCTTGTTGTGCCAAAGGCCAAAAGGCATCAAGTGGCTAGACGCGGCACCGATCTTGCTCTCAGTAATCCTTTCAATTCCTCGGGAAAGTTAACCAAGCTTGTACGGAAGGGTCTGAGAGCAGCTGACTCCAAGCCACAGAGTGAATTGGTGAATGAGTTGAGACTTGAACCAGGGGCTACCAGCCCATGGTTTGGCCAATATATTGTGTGTGTGTGTGGGGGGGGGGAAGACTGCGAAATAGGTTTTTTTTTTCCTCAGACTGAAGGCTCAAAGGGGACCTGTCAGGGCCCACAATCAGTGGTGTCATTCAAATGATTTAGGAACAGGAACTCACTTTTGACTGGCACTTGTCGGGAACCCGGAACCAGCCACGGAGCCCGTTAGGATCCGGAACGCCCGTTCTGGTCCGTTCCCCCTGAATGACATCACTGCCCACAATCCACATTTGCTTAAGGGACATCACACAGTGGTCCCAATACAATACCAACACAAGACTGAAAACCACCCTCTTGCCTTCTGAGGCCTCCTTCTGCCTCTCCTCTTTCTGCACCTTGGCAGAAGCGTTGCTGCTGAAAGCAAAGTGCTGGGAGAGCTCAATTATCACATGGATCAAATGAAGAGCTTCCACCGGCTGTATCCTGCCTGCGGGTCTGATCCTTGACCCCCCCCCCACCTTGGGCCACAGTGCCAGAGGAAGTGTGGGGGAGAGGAGGGTGTGAGCCACGAAGCCTCCAACCGCTCTCTTCTCGCGCTTCAGAGCACTTCAAAAGTTAAAATATACCTAACTCGTTTGTCTGTATTAAGGAATCTTAATGATGCGATGAGGGTAACAAAGCCAATCCTGGCAATTAACTCTTATATGAGCAACACCTGGCTGGGGAATGGGACGGTTTCATTACATAAAGTTTACATTTGGATATTGGGGGGCGGTGGTTTCTTTTCGCTGCATATGTTGGTGTTTATGTAACTTTTAAAAAAATTCAGTTACTTTTCATTTTAAGAAAACGCTACGGCAGGGGTTCCCAAAGTATTCGGCGTGATGCCTTCGGGCATCAAAGCACACCAAAGGGGCGTTGCAGGATGTCCCCCACAGCGTCTTCTTCCTGGCTCAGTTGGGCGCTGCCATCGTGAACCTCATGAAATCTCGCGAGATCCAAGATGGTGGCACCCAAAACTTGTTTGATTTGAGCACAGCCATCTTGGATCTGACAAACTCTTGCAAGATTTCGGTGCTGCCATCTTGGATCTCATGAGATTTCATGAGCTCGAAGATGGCAGTGCCCGGCTGAGCCAGGAAGAATTGGCTGCGGGGGCATTGTGACCCAGGTACGTTTGAGCACCACTGAGATATGGGATGAACGCTCTTTCCAGAACAGAGACGTCCCTTTCATGCAACAACCAGAAACACGGGAGGGGCCCAGGATTCCTTTGCAGAACTGGAGCCCAGGAACTTATCTGTTCATTTGACTTCTTGGCCGCCCCATCCCAAGTGCTTGAACCGTTAATTTACTGCGTGATTTTTATCCTACTTTTTGACCAAAGTAAAGAGGCTCCCCCAAAGATAGTTAACAGCACATAAAATACAAACTGCAATTCAGCTGAAATGGATTAAAAGCTCTGGGTCGTGACTCCTGGACGCAGCTTCCATTTTTACTGTAAGTCGCTTCCAGTAGTTTCTATGGGCCATTCTGAGGCCCGCAGTGGTCAGCAGAATAGGAGGTGGGCCCAGCGTGACCTGAAAGAGCCCTCCGGGGTTCCTCATTAAAGCTTGGCACCATCACCAGGAGCATCACATTGCAATTCCCTGCAGAGGGCAAGGTGGGTTGCGGAGCTGGAAAATTTGGGAACCCCTGACTCAATGGGAAAAGGGGGGGGAGGAATTGGAACAGCTACTGGGCATTCGGTGGCTAACTGACTCCACAATCGGCTATCAGGATTAGGGGCAAAGCGTGCCTTGCCCGTGTGGGGGGTGAGGCACACGCAGAGCACCCCCCACACCGTGACATCATGATGACCTGCATCATGACATCACACATGGGACTTCGCTGCTGCAGCCTGGGCGAATTTCAAATCATCCAGGCAGTGGCAGCAAATGCACTCTGCACCTCCGTTTGCTGCCCAAGCCAGGGAGTGGATGGGGTCACCTGGCTCCTCGTGCAATCGCTGGCACAACCAGGAGAAGAACGTCCAGGCCGCACCAGTGAGCGTGCAAGATGCCAAGCACTCCCGTCCACTTCCCAAGCGGGGAAGCAAATGGTGGCGCCTGGGACTTTGCTGCTGCCGAGGTGGAATTAAATTGTGGGTTAAACCGCCGAGCTGTTGACCGGAAGGTTGGCAGTTCAAGACCATGTGACCGAGTGAGCTCTTGTTGCTTGTCCCAGCTCCTGCCAACCTAACAGTTCCAAAGCACCTAAAAATGCGAGTAGATAAATAGGGACCACTTTGGTGGGAAGGGAACGGCGTTCTGTGTGCCTCGGCGTAGAGTCATGCTGGCCACATGACCACGGAAACTGTCCTTGGACAAATGCCGGCTCTTCGGCTTAGAAACGGAGATGAGCACCGCCCCCTACAGTCGGTCACGACTAGACCATTTGGTCATGGGGAAACCTTTACCTTTTTAAGAATTTTGTGCTCGGGGCGACGGCCCCCTTGCCCCACCCACGTGATGCCTCTGATCAGGATCAAGTAAAACCCACAGTTACTGTAGAATTTCACTCACCTTTCCCTTCTTTTCCCCCCTACAGGGATTGAGCCAGTAGTGTCAGCCTACCGGTACGCTGGGCGTGTCTTCCGGGTGAGCGGC
>JAJKFI010000022.1:76895-143253 GCA_029204185.1 Lerista edwardsae | reverse complement strand
ATACTGGTTTCCGCGGATAATGAAATCTGCAGAAGGGCCTCAAAGGAATTCCCGGATACAACTGAAACATACTTCTGGTCCCCGTGGATACTGGTTTCCGCAGATAATTAAAACTGCAGAAGGGCCTCAAAGAACCTCCTGGATATAACTGAAAGATACTTCTGGTCCTCGTGAATACTGGTTTCTGCAGATAATGAAATCTGCAGAAGGGCCTCAAAGGACCTCCTGGATACAACTGAAAGATACTTCTGGTTGCATCCAGGAGATCCCCGAGGCTCTCCAGATGCAGGCTCAACACCCACTTTGATTCAAATCTGCAGGTGCCGAACCTGCGGATAAGGCAGGCCAGCTGTATTATATATACATATCTGTGCACGAGTGTGGATTGTGTATATTTTTAGTCTGTGGTATTTCGTTATTGTTTCAGTGGATGTTACATTTGCAAGGGTTCAATTTTTTTTCATTCATTTATTGAGAATCTTAGGATGCAGATCCAGAACGGGAAAATAAGACTGCACTGATATATCCCCAAAATCTGTGCCAAGGATAAGAGAACGCTGGGCGGGATTTACGCGTGATTGGCTGCCTGTCTGTTCCGTGGCTGCCCTGGCCTCAGCGGGGCGCCTGCTCACCAGCGGGGACAGATGGGGGGGGCGCCGGGTGCCTGGGCAAGCAGCGGTGGGGTGCGCCAACTGGGGGCAGCCCCCCTGAGGCCAGGACAGCAGCGGAACGGAACGGATGAGCTGCCAATCGCGCGTAAGTCCCACCCAGTGTTCCGCTTCCTCATTCCCAGATCCCGTCACTGCTCATGCTCCTTCTAGACTGAAGAGCCCCAAACACTTGCATTTACTCATAAGGGAGGTGCTCCAGCCCAGAGTGGACGTGCCCTCCAGTCCTGTCCAGGAGGCTGTGAGGCTGCGCCAGACCCCCAGAGAGCCAGGCACGGCCCCCAGCTAAGTAGTTGCCCACCCTTGATGCAGATTTCATTCTCCATGGAATTCAGCATCACAGAGGCCCAGTGCACTTGAATATTCTGCACGATTCTTCCTCCTTCAAACAGCCATGGGGAGGAACAAGGAGCTAGCAAGGTGGAGAAGCTTAGCCTGCCTTGCCCTTCATAATGACTGGAAACACCACTCAATCTCTCCATCTGGGTATAAGCCCTTATCAGGCACTGGCCAGTTACTTTCCAGCTGATCTTTATAGCAAGACAGAGAGGAGAAAATTGCTTTTTTAAAAACAAAGTCAAAAACAGACGGGGTGCAGAATTTCGCACAGCAACCAAGCTCTGAGCTGGGCTGTTCGTGTGCCATGGCTGCCAAACATTTACAAATGGGAGTTTCAGATACACGCCACACACAGATTCATAAAGTATGCTTTATCAGATCAAGGGAGAGGGTCCAATTTTCCTGGCCGAGATCTTATAAGGCCAGGGAGGCAGGGAAACAAACACCATCCATCTTCTCAACAGATTTACTTTCTAATGAGTTTTCCCCCCTTCTTTAAAAATAAAACAGGCGTGAGAAGGCTTTGTCCGCTCTTGGTAATTCCTCACCCCTTCGTCTGTGAAAATATTATCCCATCAATCCATTATGGCAGGCTTTGGACCAGCATGCACAGACCAGCAGAAGGACTCACCAGTCCCAAGGAGGTGTGAGTCACATTCTAGGTGCCTGAAACAGCCAGCTCTGATTGTCCCCTACCACACCATGAAAAACCCACAAGTTGGCTCACCCTGTGTAACAGGATGCACAGAGAGTGCAGCTCAACACAACCAAAAGCAGCCTGTATTCCCCCCCTTTTTTTGGACCAAACTTGCCAAAAATGTAATGACCTTTCCTAGGAGGATGGGATGAAAGCTTTTTCTTGCTCTGGGGATTTACAAAAAATTTATGAAACAGCAAGACTGGTCACAGGATGCCTAAAACCGACTCCAATACAAAAGGTGTGTTACCTAGCTGGCCTTCCCCCTCCCAAATTTCGTCGGAGTGGGTTAAAGCGATGTCCCTAGAAACACACCCACTGTATGGACATCAACTTTCACCGCCAAGACTGAGATTGAGGAATAGCTTTCTTAGGACTGCAGCTTCCCCCCCCCCACAATAACCAGTCGCCACAGACTGCTTTGGAACTATGGAAAGCGAGCAAGGAGCTGCTGAGTGAATGGGCACATATGTATGCCCGCCACTAGGCCAAGAACAACTGTGGCCTGTATTGGAAATCCGTAAATTGACTGCATGCTGGGGTAGGAAGATCTAAGGACAATCTGAGGAAATCTGAGGTCTCCCCATAAAAGACATGCTGTGTGAATGTGGAGAAGAACAAACCATCTCACGTATGCTACAGTGCACAAGGTGCCCCCCTCCATGCACAATGGAAGACCTTATGTTGGCAAGACCTTATGTTGGCACCAGTGGTGTCATTCAGGCGGAACGGCCCGGTACGCCGTTCCGCCAGTTTGGCGGACGGGCCCAGGCCGTGCTGCCTCTCCGGAGGACGGGCGAGCTGCTGCTGGGCCCGCCCGCCCTCCCTTGCGTCCCGAATCGCTCTGAAATGGAGCGATTCGGGCTCTGTGAGGCGCAGGGGGGCGTGGCAGCCCTCCGCCATTGGGGCGGAGGGCTGTCAATCATCTGGGCATTCTGCTTCCTGGCGCGCCCGGATGACGTCTCTGGAGAACACCGTTGAAGTGGCACAGTATTGGGCGAATGATATCTAGTTTTAACCTTGTATTTTATTCTAAAAATGTATTTTTGGAATATATTTTGATGTATGTATAAAACTATATTAATGCAAGTGCTTCCAATACTAATAAAGGAAGGGATTTACAGCCTGCAATTTGTACGGCACCCACTTCAGAACACACTTGAGCTTTCAGAGCGACTTAGAAAGGAGCTCGTTCAAGTGAGGGGTTGAGCTACCTCCTGCTTGACCTGGGATCCTAATGACTCTTGAAGCTTCCCCGTAAAATTCCCGGCGGTCTTTGGCCACAGATGGGAAGAGGAAGTGACAGGGAAGTGCGAAGAGGTGCTGTCGGAGAGGGTGGGCCTCAAATGCTGAGCGAGGAGACGCCAGTGTCACTGAAGTGGGGGGGGGGGTGGCGGCTGGGAGGGGAGCACTCAGGCAGCCCTTAATGTGAGAAGCATCCCTCTTGGCAGGATGGAATCCAGCTGGAACCCTGGTGGTCACAGGGCCACTGCAGTTCATACGGCACTGCAGTCCAGTTCATCTGAGAGCCAGAACAGAGCCGATGTAAGGAGGTGACTGTGGGGATGCCTTGAGAGCAGGGCTTTGCAACACACACACACCCGCCGGTACTACTGCCACCAGAGACTGCTGATGAGAACTTAAAGGGTTTTTTCTCCTCCTCTTTCTATACAGGTGGGACCTTGGTATCCGCGGAAGTTCCCTTCCAGACACGGCTACTGAAACCCACGGATACCAGGGTCAAACTTTAAATGCCTTGAAAAACAAGCAAGCAAACAAGTGTGAAAATTGGGGTGTCTACCTTTTCCCAGCCAAACTGTGCCGTTTCCAAGCCCGAGGAGATTTTTTTTAGAGCGGAAAGACCCACTTCCTGGTCGGTCGTGTGGAGGTTCCTTCCTTCTCCCAGGTTCACCCCAGAATCCATTGTGATGCATTTTCCAGCACTCAGAAAAGCTCCCGCAGACTTGGAAATTGTGCTGTTTGGCTGTGAAAAGGTGGAGATCCTAATTTTCGCAACTTTATTTGGTTTTTCAAGGCATTTAAATGTGGGCCCCGGGATCTGCTGGCATCCGCAGTGAGTTAATTCCACGGATGATGGATCTGCGGACACCACCTGTAATTTGTTATTGTTTTAGGGCGCAATCCTGCCCTCGATATAACGTCGCCGCAACATCGTTGCATCAGTGCTACGTCACTAGCGCCAAGCGGGGGCACCAACTGGCGTGCCCCCATTGGCGCTAGAGCACTCGGGCTGACGCTTTGAGTAGTGTCAGCTTGGAAGCGCCGGCAGAGAGCTGCCCGCGAGCCAGCCAAACTCGGGCTGGGGCAGAGGTGGTTCTGGGAGGAGAGAGGGTGGGCGGAAGGCATTCCTGGGTGGGGGTGGGGGCCCGATGGGTGTGCTGGCTTGGGGAGGGAGGGGGGATTGGGATGTGGCTGTTAGGCCGCATCCAAGGCCCATCCCTGGGCCATGCAGCCCCGATTCAAGCTACGCAGCTTCCTTGGACCTATGTCCGCGAAATCACGGGTGCAGATCTAAGGAGCCCAGAGGGGAGGTTCCTGCCGCCTCCTAAGTGGTGCTGGATACAGCGCAGGAAATGCTGTGGAGAATCTTGACTGGCCACCAGTGTGTTTACCTCAGAATGCCAGGTGCAAGGGAGTGGCCACAGGATGCAGGCATCTTGTTGTCTCGTGTGCTCTCTGAGGCACCTGGTGGCCCACTGTGAGATGCAGGAAGCTGGACTAGGTGGGCCTTGGCCTGATCCAGTGGGGCTGTTGCTATGAGTACATATCTGAAGAGGAGCATCTGGTTCAAGTGGCTGTCAAAGAGAAATGCTGTGGAGACTCTTGACTAGCCACCAGTATGTTTACCTTATAATTTACCTCAGAATGCCAGATGGAGGGGAATGGCAGCAGGATGCAGCATCTTGTTGTCTCGTGTGCTCTCTGAGGCACCTGGTGGGCCACTGTGTGATGCAGGAAGCTGGACTGGGTGGGCCTTGGCGTTCCATTCCATTCCAGCGCAGGCCCTGTGCCAGCACAACCGAGGATGGTGCCCTAAAGCTGTTAGAGGCTGGCCTTTACAGCAGCAGTAGATTCTCCCGCGAGTGTTTTGCAAACCAAGTGCCACTCGTCACCTCTGACCTATTGCGCAGACTTTTGCAATTGGATGCGGCGAAGGGACAAGGGAGCAGGCTCCAGCCAGAAGCATCTGCCTACCGCATAGAGGAAAGCCCTGCAATTCGGTGGCACTGACATACCTGTATATCGAGATGTTCTCAATTGGCTCGTTCGTGATGCTGTCGCTGAGGGCGATTCCCCTGGGAGAGGCTTTCAAGGTGACTTTCTGCAGCTTCTTGCCGCTTGCTTTTGCCTTGGGAGGACAGAAAAGAGAACATCCCACTGTTGAGGGAAGACGGTCTAGTAATCGATGTGAAAATTAGTCGTCCAACAGGCCCGCCCTACAGTTTTTCACTTCACTGAGATCACCGATACCCTTCCTTTCTGTGGAAAGCCAAAAAGGCAGGCAGTGTGCTCTGGCCGCAGCACTCTGGGACCGAGCCCTAAATAACACCTGCCCCAGGCAGTCCATCAAGCGGGGCCGCACGACTGCCCCCAGGCTCTGTCCTCGATGTGGTGGAGGTGCTGGTGACCTTGTGCACCCTGGAAGCTCCCAGCCTCCATGGAGAAGAACAGGGTGCGCAAAGTGGCTGCCACTAGTGCTCCCTCCTCCAGGGAGAATCCGGAAGTGATGTCACAGTGTCACATGATGTGACATCACTGCCCCCAGGAGCAGTGGTGTTATCCTACCGGTACGCTGGGCGGGACATCCAGGTGATCGGCAGCCCGCCCGTCGCATACCGCAGCGTTACGCCGTTTGCGTAACGTACGCAAGCGGCGTAATTGGTTACGCAAACGGCGTAACGCTGCGGTACGCAACAGGCGGGCTGCCGATCACCCGGATGTCCCGCCCAGCGTACTGGTAGGATAACACCGCTGCCCAGGAGTCAGGGCAGTTACAGCCCTGCTTGGGGATAGCCCCACATCCAGTATTCCAGGATTTCCAGAGATTTCTTCAAGAGCTCGCTGTCTACACTACAGAAAGGGTTCGTTTTGCACTCTTTAAAAGAAGCAAAAAAAAAAAAAAATTCAACCCGCTGGAAAAATTCCATGGACTTATCTACCAAGGCTGGGTTTCAGAAGCGCAGGTCACGTTTATTAAAGGGTGAGCCTCTAATGGACACTCATGGGAAGGTCAGGCAAACCTTGGAAGGATGGATGCAACACGGGACTTGCTCTTTAGCTCAGCCTCCCCGGCCATTTATAATACCTTCCTGACCTTCTGAGACTGTCACCGTTTGAAGGTCTTGCAATTCTGTACTCCGCACAAACCTCATTGGATTTAACACGAAGACGCAAACAAAGGTGGCATCCTCAGGCAGGCCATTTCACACAGGGCTGCCTGGCAGCAAGGGGCAGCAACTCTCCACGGATACAAGCAGGCACTGTCCCAGCCCTAGCGGCGCCAGCAATCAAACCCAGGACCTTTTGCATGGAGAGCAGGGGCTCTACCACTGAATGAAGGCACCACTCCCCCAAATTGGTTGGGCTTCATCATCATCGACATTTTAGAGCTATGCTTTGCCTGTGTTCGCTTTATGCTGGAAAATTCTATATATTCCGGTATCCGCCCGGTATCCGCCGTTTCACTTATCCGCAGTTCTCAATCACCCTGCCTGTTGTGTCCATGACTCACCTCTCTTCTTCTGAAAATGCTTTTTCTTCCCTTAGGCTTTGGAAAAGGAAGCAGACAGCGAGAACCTAGTCTTCCAGCTGCTAGAGGAACCCTGGAGGAGTCAACCGTGAGAACGCTAACAAGAACGGAGTCTGGCATTCTCACTGTCTGTTTGCTTTCTGTGCTGTCCACTTCCTTTTGCAAAGCGTTTGCAAACGAAGAGAGGGGCGTCATGAGCGTGACGGGGTGGGGGTAATTGAGTGGGGGTTTGCTACTCTCCGTGTTTTCAAGTATCCACAGTTTCAGCAGGAACGTAACCCCTGCGGATACTGGGGGGGGGGCATGCCTGTACAAATACAAAACTGTACAGAAACTTATCAAGGTGGCTCACAACAAAAACAACAGCAACAACAACAAAACACACACACACAGAGAATGTATAAACACCTGGCAAAAGAACAGACCATCTAAGTTCAGGATGGTCAGATCTCATGAGAATCTACAGGATTGTAAGGATGAGGGTGCAATCCAAACCTGGAGTGAGGCCGGCACAGTTAGGCCAGCAAAGTTCGGCCAGCACAAGGGACACCATAAAGGATGTTTGGACCACTCTCGGAGCCAGAGGGGCCAGCACACAGACGTGCGCCATCCTCCCTCACTCCGAGAGTGGTCCAAACGCGCTTTATGGTTGCCCTTGTGCTGGTCAAACTTTGCTGGCCTAACTGTGCTGGCCTCACTCCAGGTTAGGATTGCGCTTTGAGTCTCTTTCAGCCTTTCTGCCTGGGATCTTTTTACATGAGGATGTTGCCAGGGTTTAAACCTTACACATGCAAAACATGCCTTCTTCCACATGAGCTATGCCTCCTGCATAAACAAGAGTACTTACCTTATCCCATTAAAAAGAAGTGATGTAATATTTTTACCGCTGTCGCTGGGCTTTCAACCGCAAGGTTGGGAGTTCGAGACTGCGCGACGGAGTGAGCTCCCGTCGCTTGTCCCAGCTCCTGCCAACCTCGCAGTTCGAAAGCACCTAAAATGCAAGTAGATAAATAGGGACCACTTTGGTGGGAAGGTAACGGCGTTCCGTGCGCTACGGCGTAGAATCATGCTGGCCACCATGATCGGACAAAAACGCCGGCTCACAGGCTTTGAAACGGAGATGAGCACCGCCCTCTACAGTCGGTCACGACTAGACCATTCGGTCGTGGGGAAACCTTTACCTTTACCTTAATATTTTTACCAGACTTACTGCAACAGCCCCCATGTTAACTCACTTGGCTACATGGGCATCCTTTGGGGCCCTTCTTAGGTTCCCTTTCCAGAAGAGGTTAGTCTGATACGGAGACATAGTGGGGGGAGGGGCTCTCTTGGCTCTGGCCCCCCTCTACCCAGGGAGGACAATCAAGGGAAATACTACAGATGTTTAGATTTAGAGGTCATGCTTCTTTTATTCCACCAAGTGTTTAGAATCTTGTTATAAATCACGGCCCTTTTATATCATGTAATTTCCTATAACTGCAACCAATTTATGCATTTTATGAACTGCGTTCTATTTTATGAACTCAATTTTTATGGGATTTTAATGTTATTCACGTAATTTTTTTTTCTAACATCCTCGGAGCACAAGGCAATTATATGATCTAAAGCTGAAATAGGAAAGAACTACAAGGCTGAAAGGGAGCTCTCAAACCACACAGAACTCTTGGTCAGGATTCAATAGCCAACGCCAAAAAAAAATTCTTATTTAAAATTCATGATGTCCCCTGACCAGGCTGATATTAACCGGCTTGAGGGTGCAACCCTAACCTGGAATTAGGCCGGCACGGTTAGGACACCAAAGTTTGGCCGGCACCGTAAAGTGTGTTTGGACCACTCTTATCTCGGAGTCAGGGAGGATGGTGCACGTCTGTGTGCTGGCTTCTCTGATTCCAAGAGTGGTCCAAACATATTTTATGGTGTCCCTTGTGTCCCTTGTTAAACTTTGCTGGCCTAACTGTGCCGGCCTAACTCCAGGTTAGGATTACGCCCTGAGTGTTCCACAAAACACACCAAAGAATAAGATCCATTTAAACAGGAAATGTGCTAACCCACATGCCCTTCACCTCTCTGCAGGGATGAGGCTGCACAAACCCGTCACCCTTGGTGGAATGAGCCAGACGAAGGAACAGGAAATGTGGCTGGTTTGTGCTTCCTGTTTTTGCCATTTCCCACATAGGACTTCCCTGCACTGGAAGAAGCTCTGTCTCCTTGACAGAAAGTCTTGCAAGACTCCATTCGAGACTCTACAAATAAGCACGAGTTGTCCAGATTTCCTGTTCCACCTGCAAATTCCAATTTTTCTATCCACTCTGAGGGAGATGAGCAGCCCAGTCCTAACCTGCACTGGAACAGACAGGCCGACTGGCCTGCACTGCATCCGGTGCAGGTTAGGAGATGGCCAGAGGGCAATTCGGAGTAAGGGGATATTTTCCCCTTACCCCATGACAAGCCCAGACACCCCTATGGGGCTACTCAAATCTGTGCCAGCAAATTCACTGATGTAAATCCAAGCAGCCCGTTAGAGGCTGTTTGGGCCAGGAACAGGATTCGGCCTGTGCTGCTGCAGCCAATCCTGCCCCCCTCTTGGGCCTGTCTCACATCCCGGTCCACTCTCCTTGCCCTAAAATGCTCTTCCCTGCTTCCATTCCACCCTCTTGTCATCCGCTCCCACCCCCTGTGCTGGCCTGCCCAGTCTTAACATAGGAACAGCCCTGCTGGATCAAGCCAAGGCCCACCTAGTCCAGCTTCCTGCATCTCACAGTGGCCCACCAGATGCCTCAGGGTTGTAAGCCACCTTGTGTTCCAATGGGGCAAAAAGGCGGGGCATAAGTTGAATAAATAAATAAATAAATAAATAAATAATACGAGCGGCCCCGTTTTAATATTTTTTAATTTTTTAAATTTTAAATGTTAATTATTTTAATACTTTTTTAAACTATCCTTTTTGATTCTCAAATGTTGTAATCGTCCTGTGTTTTTGTTTTTGTAAGCCGCCTTGCATCCCCACGGGGTTAAAAGGCTGTGTATAAACTGAATAAATAAACAAATAAACAAACCAATCAATAAATAATAGAAGAGGCCCCCTGTTTTAATCAGGGCAGCCCCCTGTTTTAATATTTTTAATTTTTTTAAAATTTTAAATGTTAATTATTTTAATACTTTTTTAACTATCGTTTTTGATTCTCAAATATTATAAGTCTATTGCATTCTTGTTGTTGTAAGCCGCCTTGGGACTACCTGGCAGTACCAAGTGCCGCCTCGGGTAATACCGAGGGACTACCTGGTAATACCAACGGACTACCTGGTAATACCAAGTGCCGCCTCTGGTAATACCGAGTGCCGCCTCTGGTAATACTGAGGGACTACCTGGTAATACCACATGCCGCCACTGGTAATACCAAGTGCCGCCTCTGGTAATACCAACGGACTACCTGGTAATACAGAGTTCCGCCTCTGGATTGCACTAGGAGTCATGCGCTCAGTGTTCACACAGCTGCTCTGTATTAAACATGGCAGACATGTGGTAGCTGCACGCAGTTTTGGCCACTGCTCCCCTGCATTCTTATGGCAGCAAAAGGGTCTCCTTGTACGTAGCTTGGGCACAACCAAGGCCCGTTACATACAATTTTTTGTTCTTCGTGGGAAGCCAAGAACGGCTTTGGAAACCAGACACTCACGGTTGCTACAATCCTCTTGACGGCAGCTGCGGACAGTTCCTCTCCTTTGGGCTGTTCGACCAGCGTCATGCCCAGGTACTTCAGGTTAAACAGCATGCCTTCCAATAGGGTTTCTCTGGTGTCAGTCCAGTTTTCGGGGAGCTCTAAGGAATGAAGAAGAATGTCTAATGTTATGACAAAATAAAGCAGGGTGCAGAGTGAATGAACAGGTGGTCATTTCCTTCCCCTACCATCAAGGAGATGCCAACCCCACGCAGTGGCGTCACTAGGGGTGCAGACCGCACCAGGGGACACCCTGGGGGGGGGTTACCACAGGAGCTTTGTACACCACTGGTCAGAAGTTTGTTTGTTTTTAACTAGCCCCCTTTTTCTGAATTTTTTTTCCTGTGGAAAGTAGAGAGCTCAAAGTTGTTCCCTAAACTTTTTCCCGATTGCTAGGGTCACCCCATGTTATACACCAAGAAGGCAATGGTCATTGTTTTAGGGCTACTGCACCACTGGAATTGTTTGTATATTGTTGTTGTTGTTCAGTCACTAAGTCGTGTCCAACTCTTTGCGACCCCCTGGACCACAGCTCGCCAGGCATCCCTGTCCTCCACTAGCTTCCAGAGTTCGCCCAATTTCATGTTCGTCACTTCGGTGACACTATCTAACCATCTCATCCTCTGTCGTGTCCAACTCTTTGCGACCCCCTGGACCACAGCTCGCCAGGCCTCCCTGTCCTCCACTAGCTTCCAGAGTTCGCCCAATTTCATGTTCGTCGCTTCGGTGACACTATCTAACCATCTCATCCTCTGCCGCCCCCTTTGTTTGTATACACTCCCCCCTAATAATTAAAAATGAAACTTTGGCACATTGTTTATGGAAAGGAACTAGATTTTGCAAAGCACTTTGACTGAAGCCTTTTGGTAACAGGTAATCAGCGGTGGAACACGCTGGTGCACAAATGCACCTAATTGACATGCAGGAGTCAAATACAGTCATGTTCAGTCATATTTATCACTTTGCACAATTTCCTTCCCCCTTTTTTGGGTTTCCACAGGGCCAAATCAGGGGGTGGAATGAGGCTCCCCACCCACCCACGGGCACAGTTGCCATACCCATAGCTAAGGCATTTCCTGCCCTCTCTGGGTGTGACAGAGGGGTCTTCAGAACCCAGATCTACCAGGCTTCCCAATGCAGAGCACAGATCTACACACACACACACACACACACACACACACACGGTAGACTTGGTCTCCTGTATGGTCTGGTATGAGAGGAAGTCCGGGGGGGCGGGGAAGGTGACACTGCGAGTTACTATTGCTAAGTATAGTAACTTGATAAGGAAAATGAAGTTAGGCTCCATCACACCAGCAAGGACAAACCTGTGTCCCCAGGCCTCCCCTCTGCTTTCCCACATAACAGCTCATTTCCCCTTTGCCGATTCCTCATCATTACGTTTTGGTAAGTGGAGTATAATTTAGCATGAATAACATCAGGAAAAGAACACCTCACTGGTAACTACACGCTAAAAGTTATTCCAAAGGCTTTTTGGAACAGCGTGAGCCGCACAGGCATTCGCTCGTTCCTCTCCCCTGTGGCGACAGAAAAATTCAAATCCAGAGGGAAGCCACACAGGGCCAGGGCATCCTGACACATCAAGCCTCTCCTCTGAGACTCTGGCATAGCATGGTCACTGCCAGGGGGGGGGCAGCGGATGCTGTCAGGACCCCCTTGTCTAAAACTGCCTTGGAATGCACCCTTGAGTTACGCATGAACCAGGAGGCATCTGGCAGCCAGGGGCACATTTTTGGCACCCTTCAGCCTGAGAAGGTCTCCTGGAGGCCTCCGAAAGGCACTTGCAGTTCTGCAGCTCTGGAAGTCATTTATCTGGCCCCAGCTATAATTGGGCTCTCGGAGCAAGATACTCGGGCCCTCTCATATCTTGAAATTACGAACAACATTTGCCTGTTTTCTCTTCTGTCATTTGCAGCTCATGAGTTTCTGTGTCAGAACCAAGTGCTTATGTCTGGCCAGCCGCCGCTTAATGATGTCACTTCCTGCTTAATGATGTCACTTCCTGCTTAATGATGTCATTTCCAGCCCTCAGCAAGGGCCATGAGCGCTACTTGGCCCTCTACATGAAATGCGTTTGATCCCCCAGGAAGTGACATCACTAAGCAGACGTAAGCCCTTGGTTCTCACACAGAAAACTCATGAGCTGCAAAAGACGGAAGAGAAAATGTGCAAATCTTGCTCATAATTCAAGATATGAAGGAGCCCAATTATCATGCTGGGAGAACTCAATTACAACGGGAGCCGGATAAAACGTTTCCAGCAGTGGCATCTGGCCCATGGTCTTTGTGTTTGATATCCCTGCTCTAACCACTACCCCTTTCATGGATCACTGCCTTGTCGTGGCGAAGGGGCTTGAGTAGCTCAATGCAGCTGTGAGCTAGGCCATGTAGGGTTACCCAAGATGGACAGGTCATAGTAAAGAGTTCTGACTAAACGTGATCCGCTGGAGAAGGAAATGGCAACCCACTCCAGTACTCTTGCCAAGAAAACCTCATGGATTACAAAACTAAAAGGCTAAACGATATGACACTGGAAGATGAGACCCTCAGGTCGAAAGGTGTAACTCCGGAAGCTAGTGGAGGACAGGGAGGCCTGGCGTGCTGTGGTCCATAGGGTCGCAAAGAGTTGGACACGACTTAGCGACTGAACAACAACAACAACCACTACACCACACATGGACCCAGCCCAGCAAGCTCTGGCCCTGAAAAAAAATGTTATGTGTTTTAACTTCTACTGGACCACCATATTCATGCCTGAAGCATGCCGGTCAGAGTTCTCCACGCTGAATGAGGAAGTTCCTCCAAACACAGGAACCACTGGACAGGAAGCCTGCACAATAGAGTGCGAGAGATTCCTTCCTTCCCCAGCTCCGGCAGGGCTATGACGACTGGCAAGATCCATTCTCAAGGCTGCTGGCAGAATTACCACAAGCACAAACCGAAGAACAGACGCCAACTCAGGGCAGAGACGAAAGCGCTTCTGATCTCTTGGGAAGGCCTGAGGACAAGCTCTTGTGCAAGTCATCTCTGGCACACTGAGCAGGTAATTGGATGCGACTTCTCTGGTTTCCAACTGCGGTGTCAGGTATGTTCCCCCTCCCAGGAGAAAGAACAGCGAGATCTGAAGCAAAAGACAGAACTGCCAAGTCTTCAGCCCAGCAGCCATCGATTTGGAAAAGGAGACGCAGGCGCCGAGGAAGAGCGAAAGAGAGGGAGGAAGAGTGGGTCGCAGGTACAGAGCCCCACGGCTGGCAATGGCAAAGAAGGAGAGGGGCGGATAATTTAAGGGCACAATCCTGACCTGGAGTGAGGCCAGCAGTGCACAAGGGACACCATAAAGCGCGTCTGGACCAGTGATGTCATTCGGGGGAACGGACCGGAACGGGCGTTCCGGATCCTAACGGGCTCCGTGGCTGGTTCCGGGTTCCCGACAAGTGCCAATCAAAAGTGAGTTCCTGTTCCTAAATCATTTGAATGACACCACTGGTCTGGACCACTCTCAGAGCGCAATCCTATGCTTGCGCTGCACTGGCGCTGTGCTCTTGCACCGATCCAGTGCTGCTGCAAACATGTCGTCAGGTGCGACTGCGCCAGCAAGTCGGGCACTGGACTGGTGCAAAGAGCAGCGCCGGCACACAGGCACCACTGCGCCTGTCATGCACTGGTCGAACGCAAGCGGCACTTGGTCAGCGCAGGACACCGCCGAGGGTGTAACGGGGTGGCGATGGGGGCAGTGATGCACAATGGCTGTTGCGCCGAATCCTAAGCCCCACCCCCGGCCAGGGCAGCCACAATTCAGGCCTCTGCTGCGCACGTGGACCTGCAGGTCTGAGCAGCCCCATAGGGCTGGCTGGGGCTTACCTGGGTGCAAGGGAAAAACCTCCCCTTGCTCTGCGCTGAGCTGCCGCCTCCTCCTAATGGCCTTGGGATGCAGCCCTGCTTAGGATTGGGCTGCCCGAGTCAGGAAGGATGGCGCATGTCTGTCTGCCAGCCTCACTGACTCCAAAAGTGGTCACAGCATAAGAACATAAGAGCCCTGCTCGATCAGGCCAAAGGCTCATCTGGTCCAGCTTCCTGTATCTCACAGTGGCCCACCAGATGCCTCAGGGAGCACTCAGGACAACAGGACGCCTGCATCCTAAGGTGGTGTCCCTGGTGCCGTCCAAACTTTGCTGGCCTAACTGTGCTGGCCTAGCTCCAGGTTCGGATTGCTCTCCAAGATTCATTGCCTGGGCATGTTTTAGGCAGCCTGTTATCTAAGATACATATCTTTACAGGCCGCCTTTCAACAACCAACATCCAAAGCGGCTGAGATGAGAAGATGTTCCCTCTCCTCAGAGCACTTGCGCCAAACAGCAAACAGCAAACAGAGGCAGCAAAACAGCGGGGGGGGGGGCCCCCCTGCCGCTCCCCTTTTCTTGGGAAGGGAGAGGGGAACAGAAGAGTTCTAGTTCATAACTCCCCTCTCCTCCACACTTCCTGTTCTGCCCCAATAACTCCCCTCTCCTCCACACTTCCTGTTCTGCCCCATTCCTGTTCCAATCCAGGAGGTGGGAAGAGGAAGAGAACTGGGTGGCAGGCGCAGGTGGGGGCTGCCCAATCTGTAACCACAGTGGACCCCTTCAGTAAGCCTCAGGTTAGGGCTGGTCCTGCGTGCGTTAACCTCATTAAGAAATCACTTTTGTGACTTTGCTCCAGGCTCTCTCTCTCGGCAATGTCTTTCCTCCAACCATCTCTGGCCACTGGCTCTCCTCCCAGAATAGGAGCTTTGCATGAACAGAGAAGTATATACATGTATATGAACATGTACATGTATATGAACATTCCAACAAAATGTTCACAAAGCAACTTAAAGAGAATACAGGTGTCGTCCCCCCATCTCAGAAATGTTCCTCCATCACACAAAAGGCATATATGTCTGACTGCATTCTCCAATCACTGTCTCCTACGTCTCTGTGAGGTCTACAAATTCAGGAAAGCATTAACAGAAAGTGGGCTAAAAGCCCATTTCCGGTTAGCATTTGTAGACAGCATAAGAACATAAGAAGAGCTCTGCTTGATCAGGCCAAAGGCCCATCTGGTCCAGCTTCCTGTATCTCACAGTGGCCCACCAGGTGCCTCAGGGAGCACACAAGACAACAAGATGCCTGCATCCTGTTGCCACTCCCTTGTGCCTGGCATTCTGAAGTAGGCTACTACTAACATAAGGAGGTTGCCCAACCCATCATGGCCTATAGCCCACGATGGACTTTTCCTCCAGAAATCAGTCCAATCCCCTCTTAAAGGCACCTAGGCCAGATGCCATCACCACCTCCTGTGGCAAGGAGTTCCATAGGTTAATTACCCGCTGGGTAAAGAAGTATTTCCTTTTATCTGTTCTCACTCTCCCAACACTCAACACTCAAGAGACAGCCGCACGCAGGAGACAGTGACAGGAAGGCTGCAGAGACAAATAAGACATTTGTAGGATGGGGTGGGTGTGATTTCTCAACATCTTCCAGTAGGGTTTGCTGTTGTTTGCAGTTTCCACGATCGGCAGTAGCAGCAGGAACTATCCCCCGGCTGGATGCCTATACAAGAACTGGCATGTTCCAGGGCCCCAGTGTCAGAACAAGTTGCTGTGTCCTGATGCCAGTCCTGAGTTGAAAGGTAGTGGGTAGAATTGTCCATTGTTTTCTTGCATGTTTAAACCAGTTATGGCTTTGATAAATCTGCACAAAATGCATCACCGCCAGTTTGAAGTGTCTGAACCAGTTACCAAACCAGTTTTGTTTTTTTAAGATGGTGTTTCGACAGAAGCGAAAGAATTCAACCATTCTGCTGAACCTGAACCAAACCCTATTGTTTAAGGTTTGGCTCCCAAAAACAACCAGTTCTAAAAGGCAGGAAAAAGAAGAAAAAAAACCACTCGCTTTGTTTTTAGATGATGGACACATCTGAAAAAGAGGCATTCTCCCTTTTCTCTCACTGGGAGGAATGCCTCATCCAGGATGGCACCTGCTCGGAGCCAACCTCACTAATTGTAAAACTTGGCTGGATTGACACCAGGGGGCTGCTAACTTCCTGCCTTTTGTAGATGCACCGTCCCGTCAAGAAGAACAGCGGATTCTGCCCTTCATGTTCACTACACAGTTGAAGTTACTCAGGGTTTCAAATTATTCAGGGGTCCAGAATAAAAGGGCAACATTCAAATTAGCGGGTGGAGGGATAGGAGAGCAATGAAATTCTCAAGGGTTGGTTCCGACTCCAACTTCCCACTGCAACTCCAAATCATTAATAATGTTTTGTTCTTTAAAAAAATCGACCAATTTGGAGGGGCCGACACTAGCTGCTAGCGTTGGCCCCACAGCAGCAGCCCTGGTGCAAGACCGGCACCCTTGCACTAGTGCTGCAGCCACTGTACCAACGCTAGCAGCAGCGTCGGCTCAACAGCGCCGGACAACGCTGGTGGCACAATATCCCTGCGCCAGCCATGTTCAGCTGGCGCAGGGGCGTTTCTGGGCAGGGGGTGAGCAGGCCAGAAAGTGTGCAGGCTTAGGGAGGGACCCCAATTCGGGTTGGGTGGCATCCTCGGCTCTGTGCCTACTAAAGAGCAGGCGCATATCTAAGGAGCCCAATGGGGTGGCTAACACCTACGCCGGGTAATCGCACAAATGTGCTCTTTCCCTATGGAGGCTCCAGCCTGTTCCCAAGCTGTGCTGGATACAGTGCATGCCTGCCGGCCGGCCTATTCCAGCGCATTTTAGGATTGCATCCTTAAATCAAGAACCTTCTAATCCAGGGATTCTCAAACTTCCTCCTCCATGACCCACCGGTTCTGCGGTGATGGGTGCTGAGACCCACCTCCTTCCCCAGAGCCCTGCCTCTGGAAGCAACCGGAAATCACTTTCATGTACCCGGAAGAAAACCGAAAGTGACTTTCCTGCTACTTCCAGAGGCCTTCTGTGGAGGCCTGATGTGGCCTCAAATTGCATCTGGAGAGCTCCGATTTGGACCCAACTAAACAGATGTAGAGTGGGACGTGGTGGCACAGTGGGTTAAACCGCTGCTGCTGGGCTTTCCGACCGGAAGGTTGGGAGTTCAAGGTTGGGAGTGAGCTCCTGTTGCTTGTCCCAGCTCCTGCCAACCTAGCAGTTCAAAAGCACCTAAATGCCAGTAGATAAATAGGAACCACTTCGGTGGGAAGGTAACGGCGTTCCGTGCGCTACAGCGTAGAGTCATGCCGGCCACAGGATCACGGAAGCTTGTCCTCGGACAAAATGCTGGCTCTACAGGCTTTGAAATGGAGATGAGCACCGCCCCCAACAGTCGGTCACGACTAGACCATTCGGTCATGGGGAAACCTTTACCTTTTTAGACAGATGCAAGGGAGTGTGGGAAGGCTCAGCCCAGGAGATGGAGACACCCTGTTCTGATAAATTCATCCACAACAGCAGTGAACCGGCTTTGACAGGCACGTTATCAACCATTTCTCAGGACCTTGTGAAGAGAAACCCATCCAAGTCAAGAAACCGAGACTGGGGCATCTCTGCCACGCCCTGCCTGCAGCACAACCTGAGCCATTTCTCTGCTCTCCAGCAGAGCCAGGTTTGCCCACCCTGAGCACGTTTCTGTTAGGGGATCTGAGGAATGCATGACAGAGGGGAGGAAGGTTGTTGGCCTGAACGCAGAGTGCAGTGTGGGGGACAGCCGGCCACTTGAGTGCAGGCAGATTCCAGACCGAGGCGTGGTCCTCAGGAGAAGCCTCACACAATGAACAACATTTTTTTCCTGCGAAGAAGAATGCTCACACCAAATCAGCATGTAAAAAAACAACCCCCTGAGGACAACATGCCCTGAAACGTAATCCGGGATGACTAATCACAATGCCAGGGGCAAGGAGCAGCCCAGTTAGTCAGACGGAAAATGCTATGCACGCAGGATGACTCAGGAGGCCGGCATGGGATGCAACCAGGAGGGAGTTCTTTCTCAGGGCTGTGTTGACTCTGCACGCAGGACAGGCAAGTTTACACTGCTCTAGCCCAGCACTGTCCTCTCCTCCACACGTCCTTTCCCAGTCCGGAAGAGCAGAGGCTGGCACCGCACCAGATCAGGCAAGATCTGGCACGTCACCTTCGCTCCCAGGAGGACTTCGGCTGGCCCTCCATACACTCCAAAAGAAACAACTTCCATTCATTAAACTCCAGCCTTGACATGGGGCACATTCAGTGATATCATGCAGGGGGAATGCGGGGGAACTCAGTTCCACTAGTTAAAATTAGGGCTGACTCTGCCCACTTCACTCTCCCTCCCCCCTTCCCAATTCCTCTGCAAAGAGCTTTTCTTCTTGGTTGGCCAGCACTCAGAGGGTTAAAGGGAGCAACTCCGGATTCCTAGGGGGGCAAAGGCAGTGATGTCATTCAGGGGGAACGGACCAGAACGGGCGTTCCGGATCCTAACGGGCTCCGTGGCTGGTTCCGGGTTCCCGACAAGTGCCAATCAAAAGTGAGTTCCTGTTCCTAAATCATTTGAATGACACCACTGGGCACATTCCAACAGCCAGGCTAATTCCCTATATAGGGATGCCCCAGTACCCGCTGGGGTTGCTTTCTGGAACGCACGCACACACACACGCCATGGATACTGAAACTGTGGCTACTGGAGACACCTTTTTAAAGACAGGTGAACATCAGTGGTTTTGCTGTAACCAGGTTAAGAAAAAGAGCTTTGTTTAATGCTCCCCTATCTTTTGGATAGATAAAATGATAAGACATGTGGGACGTGGTGGCGCAGCGGGTTAATCCGCTGCTGCTGGGCTTTCCAACCGGAAGGTTGGCAGTTCAAGACTGCGTGACGGAGTGAGCTCCCGATGCTTGTCCCAGCTCCTGCCAACCTAGCAGTTCGAAAGCACCTAAAAATGCAAGTTGATAAATAGGGATAAATAGGGCAGGAAGGTAACGGTGTTCTGTGCGCCTCGGCGTATAGTCATGCCGGCCACATGACCACGGAAGCTTGTCCTCAGACAAATGCCGGCTCTTCGGCTTAGAAACGGAGATGAGCACCGCCCCCTACAGTCGGTCACGACTAGACCATTCGGTCATGAGGAAACCTATACCTTTATCTTTTTAATAGGGATGTGGTGGCACTGCGGGACAAACCACTGAGCAGCTGAGATGTGCAAATCTCACTCAGCAACTTTTGCACTGTCTCCTCAACAGTGGGGATGAGTAACTTCCTCTTTTTAGAAAAAGGAAAGTCGAGATTCTGAAATAAGAATGCAAGTCCTGCTGGCTCTGACCAATGGCTCCATCTCATTCAGGGCACACTCCTCACCTGGAGTTAGGCCAGTATAGTTAGGCCAGCAAAGTTTGGCCAGCACAAGAGCCACTGTAAAGCGTGTTTGGACCACTCTCGGAGTCAGGGAAGATGGCGCACTTCTGAATGCTGGCCTCCCTGACTCCGAGAGTGGTCCAAACATACGTTACGGTGTCTCTTGTGGAAGCCAAACTTTGCTGGCCTAACTGTGTTGGCCTAACTCCAGGTGAGGATTGTGCCCTCAGTATCCCGACACCTCCAGGAAGCCCAGGAAGACAAACGCCTTCCATCCAGCTCTTGTACTATTTAATGACTGCTATTTTGTGGTAACTGCCTCTGAAAAGGAAACCAGGATAGTGGAGTAATGGTTTGGGGGCCGGACTGAGACCTGGAAGATCTAGGTTCAAATCCCCATTCAGCCACAAATCTTCCTGTGTGGCCTTGGGCCTGTCACTCTCTCAGCCTCACCTACCCCACAGGGTTGTAGGGAGGACCAAAGGAGGGGAGGAACCATGTACACCCCCTTAAGCAGTGATGGTATCTGGTAATCAGGATCTGGAGTGCTGGGCGGGACTTACGTGTGATTGGCAGCCCGTCCGTTCCGTTGCCTGCCTGCCTGCCATGCGGCCCCCGGTTGGCACGCCCCACCGCTGCTCGCGCAGGCACCCAGCGAGCCCCCCCACCCGTCCCCCTCCGGCGAGCAGGCGCCCCCTCCGAGGCCAGGGCAGCCCGCGCGGCGCACGGAACGGACGGGCTGCCAATCACACGTAAGTCCCGCCCAGCGTTCCGGATCCTGATTACCAGATACCATCACTGCCCTTAAGCTCCTTGCAGGAAGGGCTGTATAAAATGTGAAACATAAAAATAAACAGGCTGCTGTGCAGTGCTGAGAAACAAAGATACGAACTTTCTGGTTCGTAACAACAAAGAAACAAAGATACGAACTTCCTCCCAGGGATGATTCATGGATGTCTGGCCAGGCACTTCCACTATCGTTAAGATAATTCTGCGCCAGTTATCGGGAGGCTACACAAGAGCTACTCCATCTGTAGCTTCTGCCAAGGCCTCTCAAAAAACAGCCTCTCCACAGAAGTGACTTGCAGAGGCAGGACATCCAGAGACTGGGGCCTTCCTTGGGTCAGCCGGCCTGATATCGTCCAAACGCCGTTTGCCAAACGATGCAAAGTTCTGCAGGGGCCGAGTTCTCACACTGGTGTCCTTGGCTGAAGTGGAGCTCAGCAGGGACAAGCGCCTTAGCTTGACGGATGAAAACGAAGAGGGGGGAAAAGGCTGTCAGTAAAATTAGTGTGCAGATGCAGGCTGTTTGGTTTGCAGCTCGAACACGCCACTGCAACAAGCAAGGCAGTTCAGAGGCCCTGCAGCTGTTGGGTCAAGCTAGTGTGGGACTCCGATGTGAACACACCAACGTTACACCGGCTTATCCGATCCAGAAAGACCAGATTGCCACCACTACAACCCCTCCTATCCACTAGAATGGGAGAAAACCATGGTAACAAAATAGAAACACGTAACACCACTGTCGGCACTTCACCTCTTTTTTTTAAACCACCGTTTTATTTGGTTTTTATTTATTTACCGGGGGGGGTGCACAAAGGGCTTCATTTGCTGGTACTATACCACCAATATCACCTACCTAGTACACCTTGAAGGGCACAATCCTAACCGGGAGTTAGGCAAGTAAAGTTTGGCCAGCTCAAGGGATACTATAAAGCATGTTTGGACCACTCTCGGAGTCAGAAAGACCAGCACACAGACGTGCGCCATCCCCCCTGACTTTGAGAGTGGTCCAAACGCCACTCCCTTGTACCTGGCATTCTGAGGTAAATTTCTGAGGTAAAATTCTGAGGTAAATTCTGTTATAGTCATTAGAGAAATCTGGTGACCTAAGTATAAATGAAAGTATTATTATTTTATTATTATTAAATATGAGGTAAATAAAGCAAAGTCTGGCCAGCCCACTGTAAAGTATGTTTGGACCACTCTTGGAGTCAGAGAGGCTAGCACATGGATGTGCGCCATCCTCCCTGACTCTGAGAGTGGTCCAAACATGCTTTACGGTGGCCCTGGTGCCGGCCAAACTGTGCCGGCCTAACTCCAGGTTATATCTTGTTTAAATCTGACAATTTAAGATTGTGTGTGTGTGTGTGTGTGTGTGTGTGTGTGTGTGTGTGTGTGTGTGTGTGTTTAAGAAAAAGCATAGATCTCCCCACCCCACCCCACCCCACCCCACTGGCTTCTCCACAACTCAGCAAAGCAGGACAGGCTGATCAACAACGACTGGCCGCAGCAGGGCAGCCGGCCATCCTCGTGGCTAAGCAGGGATTGATCTGGGATCAATTGCCAAATGCATTTCAACACAGCACGTTCCCTTTGATGGGCACGGCTGTCATTTTGCATTCCAGATCCCAGAAATAGCCTCTGCTACCTCCTCCCAGGCTCAGGCACAACCAGTTCGAACTGCTCTGTTATGCCCAGCCCTGGGTTGCAAGAGGTGGGGAGAAAAACCACCAGGCACCCACCAAGTGTGGCTTGCCTTGCACTCTGGGCCACTGGGGAGACAGCGTTTATTTGTACCCCGGTGGGTCACTGGAGAAGCTAGTGCAGTGTTTCTCGGGACCCGGTTTCCGGTGGGTCCCGCAGAGCCTCAGGTGGAAAAACAGGTGATAGAAAGATCAGTTAATTAATCCCACAAGCCCTGAGACTGTTCAAACATCAAATCGCTGCTAACTGCCTGGCAAAGAGCTGAGCTCCTGCAGTTTGCAAGGCAGCTGCTGATTGCCCGGCAGACAGATGTATTCCTGCAGCTTGCAAGCTTGTGTAAACAGAGGGAGATAAATGCTTGAGGGCACAGTACTAACCAACTTTCCAGCACCAGGATAAAGGGAAACGCTGCCCCAGGTAAGCGAACAAATTTCTGTATGTTAAGGAGGCCTCTGTAATTGCCCCCCAACTGCAGGATGCAGCACATGCCTCATTGTCACAGCTATGTCAGTGCTGGAAAGCGGGCAGCGCAATCCTAGCGTGCCCCTTGCGTCGACGCTACGTCATAGCATCGATGCAAGGGGCGGAGCGCCAACGTGGGAGAGCCGAGCAGCATCCCCGCGTCAGCCGACTCGCAGCGTCAGCTTCAGAGCGCCAATGGAGAGCCTCCCTTGCACTGACTGAAGACGGTCGGCGCAAGGGATTCTCTATCCCGTATTGGGATGGGGATTGGTGTGAGGGGGGAGGCGGGACTTGGATGGGATGTGGGCGGGCTTGGGAGGTGGCCACCTCCTAAGCCTGTCAGCGAGGCTGCGCGGCCCTGATTCGGGCCGCGCGGTCTCCTTGGATCTGCACCCATTCTTTAGCGGGCGCAGATCCGAGGAGCACATAGGGGAGGCAGCCTCCCCTACGGCTCCAGCCTCTCCTAAGCAGCGTCAGATATGATGCTGGCCCATCGGCCTCGCCAGTCCGGCGCTGCTTAGGATTGCAAAAACCACCCCTATACCTATCCCAAACCAGTGAGCCTCAAGGTCAGATTTGAACCAGAGGGTTCCGAATAAGAACCCAACGTTCTGGCCTGGCTCAGACAATCCGACAATCTGTGCCTCGCTAGATCAGGGTGCCTCGTCCCCATCAGAATACGTTCCCACTCCACTTTCCTCCTCCTCCTCTTGCGCAGCGGCTGAAATCACATCTTGTTAAACCACAGGCTTTCTCTACGGTCAGAAGCAGGAAACTGTGGTTTCGGTTACGCCTACAAACAAGGACTGCAAGCCATGGCAGAAGAGGTGGGAAGAAATGGGGGGATGAGATAATGTGCTGTTTGTTGAGGCTTCCACTCCCCAAATCAATTACAATCCCCAAAGTTGCCGGGTGACAGGCTTGTGAGTGATTGGTGTGTGGCATCACACCCTGCTTCCCTCCATCGTGAAACACAAAAAACCAGGAAACTCACAAGGTTGACTTGCACAAGCCAGCATCTCTCGGTCCGAATGCTATGTCATCGCTGCAAGACCACAAACACAATCAGGACCTCTTGCCACTCTGCCTTAAGCCTTTGAGATAAAAGCAAAAAATAATCCTAAAAGCAATAAAAGAATAAGGGCGCGCTTGGATTGCCAACACAAGCGGCTTGCGTCGGCCTGATGCTGTTGCCAAAGCGTCATAAGGCACTTTCGTGTCAGCGCTGCTGCCACGGGGCCACGAGTCGCAGGGGCAGTTCTGGGCGGGGGAGGGGAAAAATGGGCAGGCAGAGGACGGGCTAACCCAGGGAAGGGGGTGAAGGTTAGGCCGCATCCAAATCCTGACCCCAACCTACACGGCCCCAATTTGTGCCTGCTGTATAGCGGGTGCAGATCCAAGTAGCCCATAGGCATGGCTGGAACCTACCCCAGGGCCTGGGTGCAAACATGCCCTTACCCCATGGAGGCTCCAGCGCAGTCCTAAGCTGTTGCCGGGCTGCGCTGTTGCAGCACAGTTTAGGGTTACACCCTAACACTCCATATTTGAGTACTACTTTCTGAGTGCACAGTATGATCTTGATATTGCCCTTACTGCAACCCTGTAAGGCTTGTGTTTCCTAGACGTTGGGTCAGGACCCACCAGTGGGTTGCGAACTGACTGATGATGGGTCGTGAAACTGACATGCCGATAGCTGACAAGGAAAAGAAACTGAGCCGCACTGTGCGCATTTACTCACGAGTAGGTGAATGTGGCCCCAGCCCATTTCAATAGGCAGGCCTAGAGGAACACCACACCACCAGAATGGTCCCAATCCCAAACGTTGCTGGGCTATCTGTGCCAGCCTAACTCCAGATTTGGACTGTACCCGGAGAGCCAATCAGGTGTAACTAAGACACAGCAGGGGACCAATAAGGTGTTAGAATAATTCAGTGCTAATTTCCATCACAGCTAACACTAGAGGTCTTATTCAGTTGTGTGAGTGTCATCAAGTTGGCCACTCTTTTTTTTTTTTTTTTGGTTACTGATTCCATGGATGACCTGTATTGTTAGACATTTAAATAAATAAAGAAGGGGGGAGGTTACATGAACCCTAGAGATGCCACTCCATTTAGGCTGTCCATACGATACTGCAATTTATTTTGCATGGACTGGGATGGGAGGAGGTCCATCATGGGCGTGATGCAATAAGCTGTTCAACCGGTTGACGCAAATCCAAACGATGCCACTGGTGGACAGCATGTAATTAAAGAGGGGGAGGGCAGTGTGTCAAGAGGCACATGCAGGGATTCGCCACCTGTGCTCAGTGAAAGAGTCAAACGCACTGCAAGCAAATAGCAAGAGCGCACCAATGACTGCTGGGAAAACATTCCTGGCTTCTGTATTTGGACAGGAGCCAAGGCAATGCCCTTTGGCAAGAGCTGAGAAATAATTCAAGCAGAGGGAGCAGCAGGCTTTCCACCGGGCTGCAGAAATATTTAGAATTCCTGGGTGCCAGCAACAGATACGTCCAAGCACTTAAGCAAGCAGCGTCAGGTTTTTCCGGCACCAACCCAGCCTTCTGACAGCTGCCAAAGGTTGGCCGAGGCAGGAAATCTAATCTGGGCTGCACCATTTCGGACTGGCCCACACCACACAATGTTGCAGTGCTGACAAATTCTTGCATGGAAAAGACCTGTGCGTCACGGGAGATGTCTAGAATTGAACGACATTCTTAGGCACAGAGGAGGAATCCGCCATGCAGATTTCCACCTGCAGGTCAAAATGGAACAGTCCAAACACAAATTTACCGCCTCGGGGAGAATTAGCCCCCAAAGACACCTTGTCTGGCTTGCAGACCTAAGCACAGTTCAAGAGCTATGCAACCAATTACAGGGGCAGAAGTCCGCCCTTTCCCGGCAGCCTGTTCAAATGTCTTTGTAATTACGGGTCATGTCACCCATTTCTCCAATACAAGAGATAATTTTTGTGCAGGGAGAAAAATCAACACTGCTGGTTATATATTATAAATCTGTCTTTCTATGTTCTCGATTCCAAGAAGTCTTATACGTTGTTGATTTTTTCATATAGAAGAGCACAGCACTGTATAAATACAATGAAATAAATCAAATATAGCTAGACTGCAGTGTCTGCGGGGGTTCCGTTTTTCCCCTGCTAACTGGGCAAGAGGCACTTTTCACGTGGTGTTCCTCTTATATTTAGCAGGGAGAGAGTAATTGTCCCTCTTCACTCCAGCACAGTGTCTTTTCTAGTGGCTGTTGCTGGTGGTGTTTTGCATATTTTTAGATTGTGAGCCCCTTGGGACAGGGAGCCATTTAACTTTATTATTACAATTTGCCTGTAAACCGCTTTGTGAACTTTGTGTTGAAAAGCGGTATATAAATACTATTTGAATGAATGAATGAATGAATGAATGAATGAATGAATGAATGAATACCGGAATCCACATTTAAAGCCCTTTAAAAAACCAGAAAAAGTGCCCAAATGATTATTCATTCTAGGGTGAACCTGGGAGAAGAAAGGAACTTCTGTGCAATCTGGAAATGGATCTTTCAGCGATAACAACAGCCCTACAGGCTTGGAAAAGGCGCAGTTTGGCCACAAGGTAGGGACTCAAATTTTGTTGCTTTTTGGGTTTCTTTTTAAAGGTCTTTAAACATGGGTTTCTGTTTCCACTAGCATCCGTGGTGAATCAAATCTGCAAATGCCAGGAGTGCAGACACTGCGGTCTGACTGTAAGCATTTCAGAGCACAATCCTAACCTGGAGTTAGGCCAGCACAGTCAGACCAGCAAAGTCTGGCTGGCACAAGGGCCACCATAAAGCTCTTTTGGACCCCTCTGGGAGTCGGGGAGGATGGCGCACATCTGTGTGCTGGCCTCTCAGACTCCGAGAGTAGGCCAAACATACTTCACTGTGGGCACAATCCTAGTCAACTTTTCAGCACCAGGGTAAGGGAAATGCAGCTCTGAGGTAAAGGAACAAACATTCCCTTACCTTGAGGAGGCCTCTGTAACTGCTGCTCCACTGCAGAACGCAGAACATGCCCCATTGGCACAGCTATGTCAGTGCTAGGAAGTTGATTGGGATTGCGCCCTCTGTCCCTTGTGCCAGCCGAACTTCACTGGCCTAACTGTGCCAGCCTAACTCCAGGCTAGGATTGCGCTCAGTGATGTCATCTACAGATGAGGAAGCGGAACGCTGGGCGGGACGAACGGTTGATTGGCAGCCTGCCCGTCCCGGCCCGCCGCCTGCCCACCCGCCGCATGGGCTGCCCCCGGTTGGCGCGCCCCACCGCTGCTCGCTCAGGCACCTGGCGCGCCCCTACCCATTCCCCCGGGGAGCAGGCGCCCCCTCCGAGGCCAGGGCAGCCCCTGGCGGGCAGGTGGCGGAACGGGATGGGTGGACAGCCAATCACACATAAGTCCCGCCCAGCGTTCCGCTTCCTCATCTGTAGATGACATCACTGATTGCGCTCCCAGCCATGCAGCTGCAGTAGGCGTGTCACACTATTCTCCTGACTAGCCTGGCAAGCGGATCAAAGTTCCACAAAGGCACTTGCCAGTTGCGGAGCATCTCCTTTAATCCAGGCCTGGAGGAAAGCACAAGGCATCCACCACATCAAGCCAATTTCATAATTATCGGGCTGATTTCCCAATATCAAGACAGTCCAAATAAATCCTGTGCTCCACAGGGAAGGCCGAGGGCAAGACAGCAGCGTGCACAGATTTTGGCTGCCAAAATTGGTGGGTGCCTCAAGATTACAGGTAGCTTACGGTCGTAGGACAACGTGACCCACTTGGCCAAACTGGGCCCCATGCCTGGAGGGGCCCCGCACTGGGGTGGCGAGCGGAGCAGCCACAACCACAGCCGGCACAACCACAACCACAGCCGGCACTCCCAATATCTTCCATTCCGAGGGGTTCTCAGGAGAGCGCAGCAGAGCTGAGCATTGCTGCGAGAACAGTGCTATTCAAACTGTGGGTCGGGACTCACTTGATTGGTGGCGACCTGATGTCAGGCGGGTCGTGGAAAGCTGGGAGCAGCCATCTTGGAAAGCGCAGACCTGACTCTTGTTATATTCCTTTTGTGAGTGGTAACAGTTTGGATTTTCAAGTGGGGGGTTATATAATATTTTGTCCTAATCTTGCCTTCTGTCAGGGATGTTTCCTGGTTGTACAATTGCTGCAGTCCAAGCATGCCAGTTTGCATTTCAGGTGTGTCATTTTATTATGTGACAACGACAGCACTTCCTGCTTGATGATGTCACTTCCTGCCACGACATCACTTCCAGGTTAATGACACCACTTCCGGTGGGTCCCAGCACGAGTGCTATTCTAAAAAGTGCGTCCCGGTCTAAAACGTTTGAATGCCACTGTGCTAGGCGATTCCCCTTCCCACCCGCCCCTGTGTCTGATTGGCTTGAAATCTGCCCTTTCTGGAGACAGTTGGTGCTAACACCACTTCCAGGTGCCTTTCCACTGCCACTTAGCCTGGTGAGTGGGGGGGGGGACTCGTGGGAGTGGGGGCCCCTGCACACCACCCTGGAGCAGACTGGCCGTGCACAAACTGCTCTATGGCAAACGGCAGTTTTGCACCCACCGTGAAAGAACTGCCGACACAGAAGGTGCTCGATTTTTGCACGACAGCACTAAATTCGGTTTGGGAGCGCAGCTTGGCCATGCGCCGGGCAGCTTTCAGAAACATGCGCAGACAGAGGCAGATCTAAGGTTGGGCAAAGCTCTAAGTTTTGCAAGAAGCCTCACCTTGCAGTGCAAATCACTCTTCTCCTGCCCCGTTTTAGCCAATCCTCACAGGGAACAGCAACATCTTGGCGTTGCTTACTGGCTACAGCAGCAAGGGAGAGGCGGGACTTACATGACAGGGTAAGGCTCCTTGCAACACTTAGAGCTTTGCCCTCCCTGTAGATCCGCCTCTGTGCGCAGAGACTCCTTCCGACACAAGCCAGGGGGCACAAGCCAACTAGTTTGTCTCGGCTTCCAAGCAAGCGACTGCGCTGGGCCACTGAGCTGCTGAGTTGCGGGGGGGGGGGGGCTTCCACACCCTGGAAACCGGGAGCTCTGGGGGGTTTCATTTTCGCGGGCCTTGCCCCGCCCCCCCTTCCCCCCCCCCCCCCCCCCCCCCGCAGGCTCCAAAAGCCGCTCTAAAGCAGGCCAGGCTGTGCAAGATTGACGGAAAGCAGCCGGGAAACCGAGAAGCAGCAGTCCCTCCTCCTGATCTCTGCCTTGACAATTACCACTGCCTCTGCAGAGCCACTTAACCTTCGCGCCCCGCTCCTCTGCCACTCAACCTTTTGGCGCACAACGCGGCAGCGGAAGGACCCCGGCCCGAGAGGGGGCAGGAATGATGAGCGTCTCGCCTTTCCAAGCCTCGCAGCAGTGAACCCAGCAAGGCGTCCAGAGAGAGGAAGCAGCACTTTTTGACGGCGCGTAAGAACCGATACCCTCATTATGTTTGGACAGCAAAGACCAAGGGGCAATAGGGCCTGCGCCCCACAGTGCAAGCGATCCAGCTTCGAGCTCACAGTGTGGCTGTGGAAGCAGACGGACCTTAAAGCACTAGCACAGGAGTGTCAAACAGAAGACCCGCAGGCCGGATGAGGCCCCCAGAAGGAATTTGGGGGGGGGGGCGCCCCCCATTATAATTGGGCTCTCCCATTGTGATAATTGGGCTCTCTCATATCTTGAGATTAGGATCAAGATTTGCACTTTTTCTCTTCTGTTATATGCAGTGGAAGAGTTTCGAAGTGAGAACAAAGTGCTTATTTCTGGACAGCATCTGCTTAATGACATCACTTCCTGCGTCACGATATCACTTCCGGCCCCCAGCAGGTGCCATGAATGCTATCCGGCCCACTACATGAAATGAGTGGGACACGGGGAATTCAGCAAGGACAGAAGAACCAGCACCACCACACCTGTGCAGTCGATCGTTAAATGCCCCCCTTCAGATGCAAGTGCGCATATTTACTGGTGCTGCTTTCCCAACCCACCTTCCTTCCCAGTCAGGGGACATCCCCACTATCAAGATGTAGGGTCTATCAAGAGCTAATACAGCTCTTGGCCCTCAGCTGAGCTGTGCTGAGATGTCACTGGTGAGAGTGGCCTGCGCGATAATTGGGCTCTCCCATAGCTGGAAAATACAATCAAGATTTGCCTGTTTCCTCTTCTGTCATTTGCCGCTGTTGAGTTCCTAAGCGAGAAGGAAAGTGCTTACTTCCGGTCATGACTACTTCCTGCTTAACGACATCACTTCCGGCCCTCAACAGGCATCATGAATGCTATTCAGCCAAGAAGCTTTTATACACTGGAGAAGGCATGACGTCATATTCTTGAAGCCATGGGTCTGGTCTAACAATATGGCTGACGCATGGGTCTGGTCCCATGGTCTGGTCTAACAACATGGCCGCTAAGCCCGCCCCCTGGCTTCACTTTGCTCCTATTAATTGTAAAGGCAGGGCCAGGGGTTGTATTCAGCCCTTGGTAGTAAACATGTTTGACACCCTTGTGCTAATGCAAGGCATCCACCCCCACATACCCACTGAGGAGGAAAGAGGCAGGTTAGAATGTTTCTGACACTCCTCACGGATGCTCCTTCTTTCTTCTACGATATGAGGAGGGGGAGGGGGAGCAGATGCCGGAGTTGCCTTCCTGCCAATTTGCTGCCTGAGTCAGTTGTCTGCACTGGCCTCATGGATGAGCCAGTCCTGGAGAAAGGGCGCAATCCTAACCTGGAGTTCAGTCAGCCCAGTTAGGCCAGCAAAGTTTGGCTGGCACAAAGGACACCATAATGTATGTTTGGACCACTCTCAAGTCAGGGAGGATGGTGCATGTCTGTGTGCTGATCTCTCTGTTTGTGCAGGCCAAACTTTGCTGGCCTAACTGGGCCGACAAAACTCCAGGTTAGGATTGCACTATCAGAGTCAGGGAGGATGGCACACGTCTGTATGCGTCTGTATCCCTGACTCCGAGAGTGGTCCAAACATATTTTATGGTGTCCCTTGTGCCAGCCAAACTTTGCTGGCCTAACTACTGCAGCCTACCTCCAGGTTAGGATTGTGCTGTAGGTCATACAAATGGATACCCAAGTCCTGGTTCTGAGCTTCCTGCAGAGATCATTAGTAGACCAAAAAACCTGACACCCAGATGGATCACCAAGTCCCGCCGGCAAGCAACTTCCCCAGCCTGGCTGTTGGAATTCAGCCACAACACAAGCACACAAGCTCCTGGCCAAGGTGTTCTTGCCGAAGTTTCTTCTCGATGGAGCAAAGCAGTCTTTTGTAAGTTCAGTTTTAAGAGGTTATCTATTTTGCATTAAGGACAGATTTCATTTTAAACAGTTAGTTCTATGAAAGAGAGAGATGACAGCTGACGCTTGGAAAATCCGAGCCGCTCCACGCAGCAAGAAACATAAGCCAGCAATTCAAGAAGTCAATGTAATGGGTGATATGATAAGTATGTTATACGGGAAGGGCTTCGGCACCCTGGCTGGTGACTGAAGGGCGACTGGGAAGAACTGCACATCCACCACGGCCCCAGTTTATAGCAGCAAGTACAGCTGTCACTCCATCACACGACAGGCAGCAACGTGCTGACGTCTTCTGCAGCCTAGGGTGGTGATTTGTGGCGACACCCCTCCATCGCAGAAACCCAGAAGCAATTGGCAGTGGCGTGATGACAAAAATGACACCCTTCAAAGGAGGAGCACAAGGGTGGCACGACGAAGCCTCCATCCTCCTTCCCCACGCCACTGCCTTGGGGTTTCATTCCTGATCAGAACACCAAGGGCGCAATCCTAACCTGGGGTTAGGCCGGCACAGTTAGGCCAGCAAAGTTTGGCCGGCACAAGGGACACCGTGAAGTATGTTTGGACCACTCTCGGATTCAGAGAAGACAGCACACAGATGTGCACTGTCCTTCCTGACTCCGAGAGTGGTCCAAACGCACTTTACGGTGGCCTTTGTGCTGCCCAAACTTTGCTGGCCTAACTGTGCCGGCCTAACTCCAGGTGAGGATTGCACTCTAAGTCAGCGGTGCAAAGAAAGGAGAGGCGAGGAAAGAGGAAGAAGGAGGCAGTGGGGTGATCTGGTTGCTGCCTTTTCTTCCTCTTTCTTTGTCTCGCTTTTCCTCTCGCTGCTGTCGCCGTCGCCTCAGTATTTTTAAGTGATTCCTGGTCGGGATTGAAACACTAAGAGGCAACAGCCGCCATCTTGGCTGGGCCTCACACGCACCCCTTCACGTGATGCTCCAACATGGAACCCGGTGCCTATCGCCACCCACCCACCCACCCCGCCCCTGCCCGCTACTCCAGTGTCTGGCAATGTGTTTCCATGTTGCGACTCGGGCATGCAAATGAGAAGCTGAAGGGAACGGAAAGAGAGTCGAGCACCCCTGGCCCGATCAGGGCCTTGTGACCCCGTCTGTTTCTGAGCCTGGCTCCAGCGGTCCTGGCAAACAATGGCCTGGCTGTCAGCTGGGGTGGGAAGAGAACTGAATTCCAGACAAGCACAATGACCTGAACCACTCGGGGCAGCCAGCAGGGAAATGGAGCCGCAATACCCAGCACTGCCTTGTTCTGACTGGGGGGGGGGGTTTCCAGTCACCCAAGACAACAGCCTTCATCTTAAAGCCCCAGCAGCATCACATGTTCAGTAATAACACCCAAAGAGCGAGCATGACTTCAAGTTCATCCAAACACTCTGTCAAGCAAATATTGGGCTTGGGGGAGAAGAGCACAAGATCAGCGGTGTCATCCGGCAACGAGCTGCCGGAACGCTAGGCGGGACTTACCACCTGATTGGCTGCCTGTCCGTGACGTGTCGCCGCCCGCCCGCCCACCGCGCGGGCACCCCTGGCTTTGGAAGGGGTGCCCGCTTGCCTGGGGGGCGCGCCGGGTGCCTAGGCAAGCAGTGGGAGGGGCATGTCAACCGGAGGGAGCCTGCGTGGCGGGTGGGCAGGCAGCGATGCGTTACGGACAGCCTGTCAATCAAGCGGTAAGTCCTGCCTAGCGTTCCGGCAGCTCGTTGCCGGATGACACTACTGCACAAGATGCTTATGCTTGGCCTTTCCGCCCCCCCCCCTTTCTGCAGTTTGTAGTCAAAATATACTGGAGGCAACCTTGCACAGGCTCAAATGGGTTTGGCCGTGCCTGGTGCAAGACAGCAGCAAAAGCTACAAGGACAGAGAAGCACCTTGAAAAAGGGAAGAAAAGCCAGTAGCTGCCAGCTCAGCAACATATAACATCACACTGCATTTGCACTGTGCTTTCTCAGCCTGCAAAGCGCCTCCTGTGTCTAACCTTTATGTCATTCCTACAGCAACCGTGTAGGTAGGGAAGTAGTAGTAGTATGAAGGGCCCTCCGTACCCGTAGGCTCGGTATCCACGGATGCCCAGTCCCCACCTCTCAGAGCACAATCCTACTCTGGAGTTAGGCCGGCACAAGGGACACTGTAAAGTATGTTTGGGCCACTCTCGGAATCAAAGAGGGCAGCACACAAATGAGCGCCGCCATCCTCCTTGATTCCAAGAGTGGTCCAAATGCGCTTTACAATGGCCCTTGTGCCAGTCAAACTTTGCTGGCCTAACTCCTAGGAGTGCTAACTAACTGTGCCAGCCTAACTCCAGGTTAGGACTGCACTCTCAGCTGCATCCAGGAGGCCCTCTGAGGCCCACAGAACACCTCCTGGATGAGACCGGAAGTTGCTGACACAAAACCGGAAGTAGCTTCCAGTCGCCTCCGAGTCCCTCTGAGGAGGCTGGGAGGCCAGCACAACACCTTGAGGGCACGGCACAGCCTCCAGATATTACAACACAACAACCATCCACCGATTTCCACATCTGCAGATGTCACTATTGAGGGGAGCATGGAATGTACCCCCTGCAAATACCTAGGGCCCACTGTATTCCCATTTTGCAGCTGGGGAAAACTGAGGCTCAGGAAGAATGGGCTACTAGAATGGGCTACTAGAATGGGCAACTAGAGGGAACTCACAGGAATGACACAATCCACACCAGGGAAGTCCTGGTTTGCTGCTCAGTCTCCCAGCAATAGCGCATAACCCACCACATTGTAGTTGCTGTCGCTATTGTCTTCTATAGCAAGGAGAATGTTGCCTAACATCCTGTTCGGACGCAAGAGTTTTTTAAATCTGAAAGCCTGTGGTCTGCTTTGGGACTTTGGAGCTGATCATAGTGAAGATGCTACAGTTGTATTTTACATTTACATGACAAAGATACATTTTTGCCATCTTTAATCCTGATTGCGTAAACCAATGCTGCCACCCCCACCTTATGCATGTTCAAGGGGAAAGAAAATACCGCTCCAGAGAGACTTTGGACACATCTATGCTAAAGCAGAATTATAACCGGCATTTGTTGTTGTTTTTTTGCTTACTGAGACTTCTTTCCTCAAAGAACTACAATCCCTTGGGAATTTTTGAGCAGGTTATTTCAGGCTAGAGTACGTGTGCCAGGAATTGCTTGCCTTTGTAGGGCCATTCACCCTGATTTTTTTTGCGCTGTTTGTACAATTTGCAATAAAAAATTGGATCACCACAATTTGCTATTTTAATCAAGAAATTTTGGGAAAAAACTACCGCCAAAAAACCCGACCCCTAGTTATAGCTCTTGACACAGTTAGTTGAAAACGCAATTGCAAAAAAACAAAGCTCCGATTTAAAAGCACAAATCTGAAATGAATAAAGACACCTGATGTGTTGGCTTCTGGCAAGCCAAATGCCCTCTGAAACAAAGGAAGTTTTATCTGTTCTTTAAAGGGGAGGAGATGATTCAACACCAGGAAATCTGAGGAAGTCCCTGAGGGCTACCTGTTCCACTACCTGGGATTGCAACTGATACAAAGACATTTGTTCAGGGAGGCCGGCTGGCCTACACACTGACAAATTCAGCAAAGAAGTCTGAGCACTCAGGAATAGCAGGCTTAACTGAAAAGCAACGTTTTCTCTCCCCCACAATTTACCTGGATCCTACCTCTGACTTTCCAGGACTAGCACAAGAGTGCACCATAAACCAAGTGAGCTGGTGTGCAATTAAAAACCTGCAGAGATTTGATGAGGTTTCTCTTTGTCCTGGACCACCATAATGCTGTCAGAATCAGCAATTGATGATCCCTGATCTAGATGCACACACACACACACACACACACACACACACACACACACACACACACACACACACACACACACACACACACACTGTATATGTCCACACTGAATCTCTACTTGATATTCCTTTGGTAAGTACTAACACAGCTGCAGTAGAAGCCCCCTAATCCTTTACAAGATCCACAGAGAAAAAGACCAACCCTGAGTCGAGGCTTTTGATCTTATCTACTTGTAGGAGTGAGTTCCAGGTAAGCTGGATGGGAATTTTCTTTCAGCAAAAGAACAGCTGGCCAATGAACGAACACACACACACACACACACACACACACACACACACACACACACACTTCTGCGTCTTTCTAAAAGATTAGAAAGGCACCGATGTTATAAATACATTTGGCATGCTCTCCCCCCCCCCACACACAAAACCTTTATTCTTGCCACTTTGCTCCAACTACTTGGTTTTTACTCCCCAAAGCAAAAAGCGCCCAACTGTGCCAAGGGCTATGTGCTTCTCGCTGTTTGTTGGAGCCACCTGTACACTGGAGAGGTACCTACTGCAGATGCTGTAGGCATCCCGTTGCGGAACAAGAGGTTTAACTTGGGCCTGTAGCCAGGAATTTTGTGCAGATAAGACTTACCGGGGTATGGAATTACTAGCAAAAACATGAGTGCAGGTAGTCTGCCATGTCAAAGGCAGTGATTGAGCTGGGTAGTGTTTCTCACACTTTGGGTCGGGATCCACCAAGTGTGTCGCGAGCCAATTTCAGGTGGGTCCCCATCCATTTCAGTTTGTATTTTATTTTTACTGCATTAGACTTGGTGGTAGGTGACTGCATTGGGGAAAATGTTAAAGGCTACTATGCATATTCTTTTAACAATGGGGCTTACTCCCGGGTAAGTGTTAGATAAGATTGCAGCCTTTGAGATGTTTGGGGATTTTTTTTAACAGATCAGCAACTGCATGGGAGGGTTAGGAGGTTTCTTCTATTATTTTAAATACATTTTTAAACATATATTATTGTAAATTTTTGATTGATTGATTGATTGATTGATTGATTGATTGATTGATTGATTGATTGATTGATTGGATTTTGTGGCATGGGGGTGTTACAATTTTTTCCTGCTTGATTATGTCACTTCTAGCTATGACATCAATTAACAACATCAATTCTGGTAGGTCCTGACAGATTCTCATTCTAAAAAGTGGGATGCCATGAGCTACTAATTCTGTTCCTCAGTCTCCCATCTATTTCCCTCTAAAATAGGCCGGCTGCACATCCTCCTACGTCCATAGCCAATGTCCATACAGGCAGCCAGATCAATACACTTTCTGAGGGACGAGGAAAAAGACCCCCGAGAAGTTGTTGCAGGGATGGTGACAGCCACTTGCCTGACCATTGACTACCACTTCCCAATGTGCCCACCTCCTGTGGCAAGGAGTTCCACAGATTAATTACCTGCTGGGTAAAAAAGTGTTTCCTTCCTCCAAACGTAAGGAGGTTGCACTACCCATCGTGGCCTATAGCCCACGATGGACTTCTCCAGAAATCTGTCTACTCCCCAACCCATACCCCCAATGGTGGACCTGAGTGAAAAAGAAGCCTTCAGAGGCTTGGGAAGGCTGCAGCAGGCCAGCCAAGCCAATACACTTCCCAAGGGCTAGGAAAAGACCCCTGTGGAGGTGTCAATTACAGCCCATTTCCTCACCATTGACTACCACCTCCCATGGTTCCCAAACTGTGGCAGGAGAAGGAAGCGCAAGGAAGCGGACATTGGTGATGCTCAGCCAAGGCATCCTGGATGCTCATCAAAGCCCCTGATTTCCTTTGCTGAGTAGGGAGAGGAGAAGTTGGGGCGGCTGGAGGTCATTACAGCTGTGGCTTGGTGAGCAAAGCCAGACAGCAAATTGCAGGACGCTGACCACAAGTACATCTGATGTGCTACTCAAAGCTGCGTCAATAACATGGCCTGCTTACAGCGGAATGCGTGCAGGTCAGATTGCCAGGGGTCATTCATACATAATGCCATCGGTGCAGGAGGGAGGAGGGAAGCAAACTTCCCCAAAATTTCTTGATTAAAATAGCAAATTGTGGAGTTATGTGTTTTTATTCTACATTCTCAGTCCAAGTGCTCATTAATTTTAAATGCTTTCAAAGTGTACTAGGAAGATGATATAGGTGATACAGTGTCAGCAGATGCAGCCACAGGATTATTTCTAATTGGAAAAGTAATCTATTTTAATTTCTGGAAAATACCCTAAACATCAAAATGCGGGTTTTTTTGTGTTTTTATTCAGATATTTTAACCGCAACAAAAGGTGGTTGTTAATGCCCCAAAAGCGGTTTTCAACAACAAAAAAACCGACCCCTAACCCTACTTTACAGACAGGCACATGTGGGTAATGTATCCCATCCACCAACTGGCATTAGCAGTTGTTCCCTGGCAACAGAGAGGTACTGAAGGAACAGGTGAGAACTCAAGGTAACAGAGCTACTTAAAGAAAACAAAACTCTTTTCCAAAAGCTTACCTGTTCCATTCAGAAAATCAGCCCCTGAGGTTTACATCTAATTTTAGCACTGTTCACTTTCATATCACCTCTCGTGAGAACGAGAGATGGACAATCCCATTTTCAAATCCTTGCAAAACACACACATTTTTTTTTAAAAGCCTATCTCTTGCAACCTTTTTGTAATTGCCTGCGTGGATGCCGGCACTCGCTGGGAAAGTTATGCCACAGTGGTAAAAAAAAAAAAAGGGGAAGCCAGGACCGATCAAGGAAACACGGTTGTGGAGAAAAACATTAATCTATCACCGTGACGTGTCCAACAGGCAGATGCCAACAAACACGCGCACACACACACACACACACAACTTAAAACATCACAAACAAGAAGCAAAGCTTAGCAAAGCTTATCTGTGGCATGTACCAGTATCCAGAATGGAGAGCAGATACAAGAGGCACCACAGTTAAGTATTGCAGGTGCTACAATGCGGTGTGCGAGTGGCCCCTCCCGCTCACTGTCGGAGCAACACACACACACACACACACACACACACACACACTTACTTAAATTCAAAGACCACAAACAAGAAGCAAAGCTTAGCAGTATATTTGTGGCATGTACCAGTGTCCAGAATGGAGAAACAGGAATGCAGCTACAGGGGGCAGCGTAAGTCTTGCACGTGCCACAATGTGACGTGGGGGCAGCCCCTCCCAAGCCACATTGTGGCACCTGCAATATTTACCACCACACCCCTCCTGGGTACACAACGGTGGAGAATGGAGACATTTCCCCCAAAGCACAGGCAGGGATGGAAAACGTCAAACTCCTGAACCACTCCCCTAATTAGTCCTGCCATCCTTTCATCCAGCTTAGCCCCAATATAACCTCTCCGGAGACAACGCTTGTCCTCAATCGGCCCGGAGGACGTTCAGAGGGTAGGGCGATAAACAGAGCCACGCTGCCCAGGTGAGCCATCCCTGCAATAATCAAAAAGACTCTGGCAGAAGCTGAGCATAGGACTCGATGTGCTTTCATCCCTTTTCTCTAAGGATTCTCTTCCAAGAATGCTCACCTTTCCCACATCAAAGGTTCAGTCTGCGTCTCTGCAGGAAGAAGCAAGCCCAGGTGTGACTGCAGGTAACCTGGTTTGCCCAGCGATTCGCACGCACTTGCGAGTCACACGTTCCCCAAGTTCCCCTTATGGCAGAGTCAAGGGGCCCCATTTCAATCTACCACCTTTCCAACCGCAGCATGCGCTTTACATTTGCAATGAGCTCCCCATCGCAACCCCACCGGCAGCTCAGACCCCATTTGGGTAATTGTGATTTTGTTTTTTTGCCCCAGCACGGATCTCTCTTCACACTGAGAGCGCAATCCAAACCTGGAGTTAGGCTGGCACAGTTAGGCCAGCAGTTTGGCTGGCACAAGGGTCACCACAAAGCGCGTTTGGACCACTCTCAGAGTCAGGGAGGATGCTGCACATCCATGTGCCAGCCTCTCTGACTCCAATGGTCCAAACATACTTTATGGTGTCCCTTGTGCCAGTCAAACTTTGCTAGCCTAGCTGTGCTGGCCTAATTCCAGGTTAGGATTGCATCCTCGCATTTTGCATTTTTTTTACATTTCACCCCATTGGGAGAGCGTCTTTTTGATGTTTGATGTTCTTTGCCTTTGGGGTTTTCACCATCCTAAGTATTTTAGGGCACAATCCTAACCTGGAGTTAGGCCAGGAAAGTTTGGCCGGCAGAAGGGCCACCGTAAAGCGTGTTTAGACCAATCTCAGAGTCAGGGAGGATGGCGCACGTCTGTGTGCTGGCCTCTCTGACACCAAGAGTGGTCCAAACATACTTTATGGTGGCCCTTGTGCTGGCCAAACTTTGCTGGCCTAACTGTGCCGGCCTAACTCCAGGTTAGGATTGCGCCCTTGGTGTCATCTGAGCCAGGAGCCTATGCAAGTCCTATTAAAGTCAATCAGGCCTACTCCCAGGTAACTGTGGATAGGGTTGTGGCCTCAGTCTGGTGTTGGATGTCCATCTGGAAGATCCAGGTTCAAATCCCCACTCATCCCTGAAGCTTCCTTGATGACCTTGGGCCCAGTAGCATCCCTGCAGTGGGGCGGAACGCTAAGTGATGCAAGGAGTCTTACCTTGTTGTGCAAATCGCTCCTCTCCCTTGCCATTGTAGCCAGTGGCGTTTCTACAGGGATGGCAAAGTTCTAAGTTTTGCAAGAAGCCTTACCTTGCAGTGGAAATCACTCCTCTCCTGCACCGTTTTAGCCAATCCTCACAGGGAACAGCAACATCTTGGCGTTGCTTACTGGCTATAGCAGCAAGGGAGAGGAGGGATTTACACAACAGGGTAAGGCTTCTTGCAACACTTAGAGATTTGCCATCCCTGTAGAAACGCCTCTGATTGTAGCCAACCCGCATGGGAAAGCCACCGCAAGGGAGAGGAGCAATTTACACAACAAGATAAGACTCCTTGCAAAACGTAGCACCACCCCTCTTTAGGGATGCTACATCTTGGGCAAGTCACCATCTCTCAGCCGCACCTAAGGGTTCTTATGAGGACAAAACAGGGGAAGGAACCACGTACACCACCTTGAGCTCCTTGGAGGAAGAGGAGTATTGTATTACAACATTGAAAATAAACATTACAAATGAAATAAACAACATATGAACAACAATGAAAATAAACATTAATACAACATTGAAAATAAAAATAAATACATCTGGCTACCTCACTGCTCTTGCCCGGCTCCAGTCTTTTGCTGAACAAATTAAAAAACATCAGTCTCTGCACAGACCCTTGATGGACCCTTTCTTACTTCCCTTCATTGTGGAAACGGTCCATGTAACCTCACTCCCTGCTTCCTGTGCTTTTAACCACTTACTGACCCAAGAGAGACCCGTTTTCCTATCCCATTTCAGCTGAATTGACTCCAGAACCTTTGCTGGAGGAAGTTGTCAAAAGCTTTTGAAAGTCCAAATATGCAGCATCTACTAGAAAACTCCTATCTCAGGAATTCTTACAATAACCCTGTAAGGTGGGTGGCTAATGATCAATCCCATTCAACACACGCAAAGCCTCTTTTGCAGTAGAGTTGAACCAGAAGGTCACCTAGTCCTGAGGTTTTCCAAATGGGCTTTTCAGAGAGGACTGGCTCGTCCATGAGGCCAACTGGGGCAGCTGCCTTAGGCAAGCACATTGTCAGGGGGAACCCGCCTCCATCTATCCACTCATTTCCACTGCTCCCTGGATTGGAAGGTGGGATGGTAGAGGAAATGTGGAGACGCTCTAGCCCACCACTCTCCTCTCCTCTGCACATTCCGCTCCATTCTCTGCCCCTCTTCCAATGCAAGGAGTGGGAGGAGAGGATGGCACATTACCAGGCACAGGGGACCAACATTTGGCACTGGGAGATCTTGGGCCTGCTCTGTCTGGGGCACTCGGGAGTTCCTCAGGAAAGAGCAGTTGTAGTGGACAGAGCAGTCATAGTTTTCTTTTCCCTCAGCACCAGAACCAGGGGACATCCACTAAAACTGAGTGCTGGGAGAGCTAGAACTGGCAAGAGGAAATATGTATTTACCCAGCATGTAATTAGCCTGCAGAACACCTTGCCATAGGATGTGGTGATGGTGTCTGGCCTAGATTTCTTTAAAAGTGGACTGGACAGAATTCTGGAAGGAAAGTCCATCACATAACAGGTTACAAGCCTGGATGGGAATGTGCAGCCTCCTGGTTTTAGAAGGAGGCTACCTCAGAATGCTAGGTGCAGGAAAGGCATCTTGTTGTCCTGTGTGCAATCTGAGGCATCTGGTGGGCCACTAGGACAGTGCAATCCTAAACCGCCCTTAGTACCAGCGCTGGCTGTGCACCAGGCGAGCGTTGGAGCCGCCCGGTTGGCGCAGGGCCTCCGCGAGGGCGTTCCAGAGGCGTTTCGGGGCGTTACTAGGCGGCACGGTGGGCGGAGACCGCAGTTATGATGCGGTTGTGATGCAGGACAGCCGTGGTGCCAAATCCTAAACCCCGTCCCTGGCCATGGCCACTGTGATTCGGGCCGCTCCTGTCCACGTTCCTCTGCGTCTGCAAAACAGCAGGTGCAGATCCGAGCAGGCCCATAGGAGTGACTGGGGCTTACGTGGGTGGTAAAGGAAAAGCCTCCCCTTGGCCTGCACTTCGCTGCTCCTGCCTCCTAATGGGCCTTAGGATATTGCCCTGCTATGTCAGCCTTACGAGGCCGGCACAGTATAGGATTGCGCCCTGAGATACAGGAAGCTGGACTAGATGGGCCTGTTCCTATGAGTACATGTTTGAAGAGGAGAATCTGCTTCTAGTGGCTGTCAAAGAGAAATGCTGTGGAGAATCTTGACTGGCCACCAGTGTGTTTACCTCAGAATGCCAGGTGCAAGGGAGGGGCAACAGAATGCAGGCAGCCTGTTGTCTTGTGTGCTGCCCGAGGCATCTGGTGGGCTGCTGTGAGCTACAGGAAGCTGGACTAGATGGGCCTTTGGCCTGATCCAGCGGGGCTCTTCTTATGCTCTCTTTGTTGTTCAGTCGCTAAGTCGTGTCCGACTCTTCGCGACCCCATGGACCACAGCACGCCAGGCCTCCCTGTCCTCCACTAGCTTCCTGAGTTCGCCCAATTTCATATTCATTGCTTCGGTGACACTATCTAACCATCTCATCCTCTGTCGCCCCCTTCTCCTTTTGCCTTCAATCTTTCCCAGCATGAGGGTCTTTTCTAAAGAGTCCTCTCTTCTCATCAGGTGGCCAAAGTATTGGAGCTTCAGCTTCAGCATTTGTCCTTCCAGGGAGCAATCAGGCTTGACTTCCTGGAGAATTGACCGATTGGATCTCTTTGCAGTCCAGGGGACTCTCAAGAGTCTTCTCCAACACCATAATTCAAAAGCATCGATTCTTCGACGCTCTGCCTTTCTTATGGTCCAGCTCTCACAGCCATACATGGCTACTGGGAAAACCATAGCTTTGACTATGCGAACCTTTGTTGGCAGGGTGATGTCTCGGCTTTTGATTAAGCTATCTAGGTTCACCATAGCTTTCTTCCCAAGAAGTAAACGTCTTTTAATTTCATGGCTGCAGTCACCATCTGCGGTGATCTTGGAGCCCAGGAAAATAAAGTCTGTCACTGCTTCCATTTCTTCCCCTTCTGTTTGCCAGGAAGTGATGGGAGTGGTTGCCATGATCTTAGTCTTTTTAATGTTGAGCTTCAAGCCAATTTTGGCACTTTCCTCTTTCACCCTCATCAAAAGGTTCTTTAGGTCTTCCTCACTTTCTGCCAGTAGAGTGGTATCGTCTGCATATCTGAGGTTGTTGATGTTTCTCCCAGCAATCTTGATTCCAGCTTGTGAGTCATCCAGCCCTGCCTTCCTCATGATGTACTCTGCGTATAAGTTAAATAAGCAGGGTGACAATATACAGCCTTGTCGTACTCCTTTCCCAATTTTAAACCAGTCGGTTGTTCCATGTCCAGTTCTAACTGTTGCTTCCTGACCCGCATAAAGGTTTCTCAGAAGGCAGATCAGGTGGTCTGGAACTCCCATCTCTTCAAGAACTTGCCACAGTTTGTTGTGATCCACACAATCAAAGGCTTTAGCTCTTATGCTCTCTACCTCTCACCAATTCTTTCTGCATTTCAATCTGTACTGAAGACCTTAACAGGCCTCCTAATGTGCCCCTAAGTGTTCCCTTTCAGCTTTGGTGACCTTGTTCTCTCTTTCTCCTATACCTTTTGTTATGCCCACCAGTACTAGGGATGCCTGCAACCCACAGAGACAGGTGAGCAGTGCTGCTGCTCTTCAGGTCACACTCTCTGTGCTAGAGAGGCCACGGAAGCCTGGCCAGGGGCCCACCAGAGCCCAATGCGCAGCCTCTTGAACGTGCCCCGGGATCTTCTGAATCGTGCCGAGGTTTCAAGGTGGGTGAGCTGCGACGGAAAAATATTCCATGCAAGGAATACAGTAAGTGGCAAACACTGGCCCAGTTTCATCTCCTGCTGCATCCAGTTCCCACATACACACCAAACCCTTGCCTTGTCCCACTAACCACAGGTGGGCCCAGCCCAGCCATGCACAACTCAAGCAAGTAAACCAAGTCACGCGTTGTGAGGCCCAGCCAAAGTCGCATTCCCAACTCCCCTGAGGCAGCCATTGTTTGGTCCACCCGAAGGGCACTCCCCCCTCACACACACCTCTGGTCGCATAGCCACCTGCAGTGGGGTGTACGCGATCTCAAGGCCATGCCATGCCCCCCCCCCCGTGTATTCCAAGGGGTGGAGGAACATCGAGGAATGTTAAACCCCCCCCCCCCCGATACTGGCGGTTGGAGGGGAAACCTCCTTATCTGGGTCCATTATGGCGGGGGGGGGGGACAGGGAGAGGACCTTCCGTCGAGCTGCATGGAAACGACCCCTTCCTCCCCCAAAGTCCGCGGGTGGTCTGGGCAGCACCGTCCGAAGCAGGCAGGCAGGTGCGGAGCGGATGAGCAACCGGGCTGGGCGAGGCCACCCCATCGGCACCGCGTGGCGACCCGGAGCGCCCTTTCCCCGCGGGCGCCGAGCCGCGAGAAGCGCGCCAGGCGAGCCGCTTCTGGTCGCCAGCGAAGTTAGCCGCGCGCGCCTGGGCTGAAGCTCTCGCTCCAACTTGGGCGCAGGACCGGCCGCGGGGCTCTCGCGGCAGCCGCTCTCCCCCGCGGAGGACCCGCAGCGCGCGCGCCCCAGGCTCCTCTCCGGCCAGGGGAGCCCCCGAGTCCGCTCCGGAGCGCGCGAACGCAGACTCACTCTTGTGCCTGCCGCCGCCCCAGCCCTGCTTGGCGAGGCTGGGGCTCCGGATGATGGCCCGCCCGGCGGACTTGAGCGCGTCCATGCCTCTCCGTCGACGACGCGCGCCCGGGAGCCGCTGCCTGAACTCCGGGCAAACTTTTTCCTGCCCGGCCCCCGGCCCGCCTCCTCGCCCGCCCGCCGGGGAAGTCGAGGGCTGATCGCGTGGGGGAAGTGGGCGGGCGCCGGGCGGGCAGCAGGAAGAGCGCGCCGCGCCTGGCCCGGCGCTCAAAGCCGCCCTTGTGCCGCTGCCCGTGCCCGGCGGCGCCACTCGGCCGGAGGTCGGCGGCCTCTCTCCTCCTTCCCGAGCAAGACAGCGGGGCTGGGAAGGACGCGCGCCCCGCCGGGCCTGCCCGCAAGAGTCCCTGCCCGGGCGCTGCCGCCCCCCTCCCCCCCCTCCAGGTGACGCTCCGGGGTTGTGCCCTGATGCCCGAGCCAGGCGGCTCCCTGGGATGTGGCCGCCACTGGGGCAGCGGGCGGAGAGCCCGGCGCTTGCTCGGGGCGGCCTAGACGGGCCTTGCAGCCCCATTCTTTGCATGTGTGCCCAGGCAGATTTTTGCCTAAACGTGTTTTAACATCTTTCACTTAAAACGTATGGCAGCGGTTCTCACAACGTTTTAGACGGGGACCCACTTCTTCCAAAGGCACTCTTGCTGGGACTAGCTGGACGTGATGTCATTAGATTCAGATTCAGATTCAGAATACCTTTATTGGCATACAACAGGGAGGTGCAACGTATTTACATAACATACAAGAACAATACACACAAGACATCATTTAAAAGCAAATTAGCTCTCCGGAGTAGACTCACGACTAATGTTAGTCTGCACAATGATATTTAGAAAGGCTGCTACCTGCTTTAACCGTTCCGGGTTTGACGTTGCCAGGAGAATTGTTATCCACTCCCCTTCCGCTAACTGTTGCCTCCTCGATAGAATTGGGGGTGATGTCATTAACATCACAACATTAAATGAGGTTGTGGCCAGAAGTGACATCATCAAGCAGGAAGTGCCATCATTGTGACATAATCAAACGACACTCCTGGATTGCAAACTGGCATTCTGGGACTGCAGCAGTTGCACAATCATGAGACATCCCTCATGCAAGATGAAGCAAGATGAGGACAAAATACGATGTCAAAGCATTGAACTAAAAACAATTTTTTTAAAAAACCTCACTTGAAAATTCAAACTATTGACACTGTTGCATCCCAGCCACAGTTCCTGCCAGCAGCTGAAGGCTCTTTTGGCCAGAGGAAGGAGTAAATGAAGTCCAAGGTAGATTTACACACACACACACACAAAACTTTATTACAGATAGCTACAAACATTAATGGACATAAAACACCAGAGCACCTCTGAACCCCAGAGGTGTCTCCAGGCACAAGTATTTACAGTTGGGCAGCACTGTTGTTCAGTCGCTAAGTCGTGTCCGACTCTTTGCAACCCCATGGACCACATCACGCCAGGCCTCCCTGTCCTCCATTAGCTTCCGCCCAACTTCATGTTCATTGCCTCAGTGACACTATCTAACCATCTCATCCTCTGCCGCCCCCTTCTCCTTTTGCCTTCCATCTTTCCCAGCATGAGGGTCTTTCCTACAGAGTCCTCTCTTCTCATGAGGTAGTCAAAGTATTGGAGCTTCAGCTTCTGTATTTGTCCTTCCAGGGAGCAATCAGGCTGGACTTCCTGTAGGATTGCCCAATTGGATCTCCTTGCAGACCATGGGACTCGCAAGAGTCTTCTCCAACACCATAATTCAAAAGCATCTATTCTTCGGTGCTCTGCCTTCCTTATGGTCCAGCTCTCACAGCCATACATTGCTACTGGGAAAACCATCACTTTGACTATGCGAACCTTTGTTGGCAGGGTAATGTCTCGGCTTTATATTAAGGCATTTTATTGAGCAGCACAGCCTCCAGCAAAATCCCCCTTCCAGCCACTACAGCCTGCAAACATTCACAAGGCTTTTATTGGCAAAAAGGCCAGCTGAACAGTCATGAGTTAATTAGCCAGCCAATACCACTCAGACCCTTGCTTAAGTGCTGAGCTACACAGCTGATGATAATTAACCGTTTTGCACAGGAAGATCTGCAACAACCGGGGCTCTTGGTCTGTGCCCAAATTCTCATGGTTGTTTCACCCGGGAGAACAACCTCTACAAGGTTGTCCTCTGCAAGGACTCCCAGAGGCCAGAAGACACCCAGATGATTTTGGGGGCTGGCACTGGCCCTTACACACTCACAACAGGAACATAGCAAGAGTCTATAGCTTCCAAGATGGCAGCTCCCAGCTTTCCACAGCCCACCTGGCATCGGGTCATGACCCACAGTTTGAGAAACACTGTTCTATGGGCCTAGATAAATTTGAATGCATGTCTGCTCAGAATGAGTCCCATTAAGATCAATGGAGGTTACTCCCAGGTGAGCATGGATAGGGTTGCAGTCTTGGGCACTCCAGGGCTGGCCTAGTGCCACCGCCACTCCCTGCTACCTGTGCTCACCTGCCAGGCGACTGCTAGAGTTTATGATCTCCCCACAAGTATCTTCTGGACCACTCTTCTTTGGAGCCTCATGCAGAACAGACAGCAAGCTGTGGCTTCCTCCTAACATTCGGGGCTTTGGGGCTCAACTATGATACCTGTGTGTGTGTGTGTGTGTGTGTGTGTGTGTGCCTATACACGTATTGTCTGTCAGCTGACATCATGCACCCTGTGGGTAGATGTGGCCGAGGTCCCCGAGTCAGGGCTGTGGGGGAGATTTGAAGCCAGGGACCTCCCTCCCAGCCCACCAGACCACACTTGCCCTCTACCTGTAGTCTTCAGTCTGGGAGCACTTTTGCCACTGCAAATCTGCTCATCTTTTATGGTGCCACCCCAAGCAGAGCTTCCCAAACAGTTTAGCACCGGGACCCACTTTTTAAAACAACAATCAACCGTGACCCACTGGCCAAAAATAAAAGATACCTAGAAATATTTCTATTTATTATTATTATTATTATTAATAATAATAATAAGTAATAACCTTGCTAATTAGTCCCTTGCTCTCGAGGCTGCTCGAGACATTATGTATGGTATGTGTGCACAGAGGTTTGCGAGACCAGCTATTTTCAACCAGTGTGCCGCGGCACATTGATGTGCCACAAATGGTCCACAGCCATGCCATGAGAGTTAGGCAGATTTAAAGCCCAATCCTATCCAGCTTTACAGTGCTGATGTAGCCGTGCCACCAGGGGGTGCCCTGCATACTGTAGTGGGGTGCAGTCAGGGAGACTTCCTCAAGGTAGGGGAATATTTGTTCCCTTACCTTGAGGATGCATTGCAGCTACACAGCAGGCACAGAAAAGTTGGATAGGATTGGGCTCTTATTCATTTTTTTAAAAAAATCATTTATTAATAGGACCATTTTAGGATGTGAGTGCCACATCAACAGCATGGTGTGCTTTCTCAATTGTCAAAAGGCTGAATAATAATAATAATAATAATAATAATAATAATAATAATAATAATAATAATAATAATAATAATAATATACTGCCTTTCTTTGGTCATTAGATTGCTCCTCTGACTTTTTAATTCAAGGCGGTTTACATAGGCAGGCTTTATTTCTCTAAACCCCCAAAGCGTTTTTACAAATTACAAAGAAGTTCTATCTTTCAAGAACTACAACAACATACAGATGGAACTTTCGTGGTCTAGTCCTTCTTTCTGGCCGCACAATTGCCTTCCTGCTGGCTGACGGTTTCTCTGCTCCCACGAAAGAAACAGCTGGCCCAGCACAACTCCTCTCTCACAGGCAGCTGGAGGCAGCTCAGCTCTTATCAGTTGCAATTCTCAAGGTCTGTCGCTCACGGAAGCTTCCGGTGATCTCAAACGGGCGATCTTCAGATCTTAGCTTCAGGCAAACGGAGGCTTTAACCCTCTCGACCAAACCTCCTGCCCTATTTTAGCATCTATTTTCTATTTTAGAAAAGATTTTAGCATCTTTTCAGTGTGCTATGAGATGAAAAAGGTTGAAAATCGCTCTGCTAGACTCTCCCTAGAAATGGAGCTCAAGGACTGTTCCCCGAAACCTTTACAGTCATTCCAGGGTACCCAGAAGGCTGAACTGGAGAGCAGGATGTGCAGTTAGCGACTTCCAGGGCAGATAAAAGGCTGAAACTGCGTCACACGTGATCCACGGCAATTACTAGAGAACGTCAGAAAATGTGACATTTTCCTCTGGTAGTATGAAGATGACCTCAGACCACAGGTTAGCATTCCAGCTAACGATTTTCCTCTGCAAACCAGGCAAGGGTGCTTGCAAATATTTTTTTTAAGGTTTCAGAAACATTTTAGGACCCACCAAAAATTGATGCGTGCCCTGCTGGTGGGTCCTGACCCACAGTTTGGAAAGCACTGCCCTGAAGCAACCCCATCTGCCCAGTTTTAGCAGGCGAAGCAGCTCGTGCCCTGGAGAGAAGGTTTGCTCAGAGGTCCATCCCAGCTTGCTCAGTGGAGCTCCCTGATGTATGGCAAAATTTGCAGACGTCATCCCAAAGTACGTTTTGTTGACTCAGCAGTACCTCTTGCTGAGTAGGCTGGCTGCCAGGAAGTGAGCGCAGAATGGCAGCTACACAGCCCATGTTTCCCACATGTTTACTCAGAGGTGAATCTCACTCAATTCATGGGACCTGTCCTCTGAGCTGGTTTGTGTGGGATCAGGTTACCTGTGAGATTAAAGGTGTTCTGTAGGAGAGAGTGAGAAATTTTTACCACGAGCGGCAGAAATTGTTTACAAAGGAAATTCTGTGATGTTACTGACTCTTATACCATCTGCAGTCTTGTGGGGCAGGTTCAGAGGGATAGTGGTGTCATTCAAATGATTTAGGAACTGGAACTCACTTTTGATTGGCACTTGTCGGGAACCCGGAACCAGCCACGGAGCCCGTTAGGATCCGGAACGCCCGTTCTGGTCTGTTCCCCCTGAATGACATCACTGCCTTCGCCCCCCTAGGAATCTGGCTTCACTCCCTTTAACCCTCTGAGTGCCGGCCAACCAAGAAGAAAAGCTCTTTGCAGAGGAATTGGGAGGGGGGAGAGTGAAGTGGGCAGAGTCAGCCCTAATTTTAACTAGTGGAACTGAGTCCCCCCGCGTTCCCCCTGCATGACATCACTGGATACCATACACTGACAGGACCTGCCCTTGCTCTTTGGGGGTGATTGAATCTGTGGCCCACCTCCTCTTCCACTGCCCTCTTCACGCTGAGGCCAGGAATAACCTACTAGCCCCAATTCTATCGAGGAGGCAACAGTTAGCGGAAGGGGAGTGGATAACAATTCTCCTGGCAACGTCAGACCCGGAACTGATAAAGCAGGTAGCAGCCTTTTTAAATATCATTGTGCAGACTAACATTAGTTGTGAGTCTACTGTGGAGAGCTATTTTTAATGACGTCTTGTGTGCATTGTTCTTGTATGTTATGTAAATACATTGTACCTCCCTGTTGTATGCCAATAAAGGTATTCTGAATCTGACTCTGACTCTGTGGAGCTTTCCCCAAAGGGACTTGCCAGGCCTGGTTCGCTGCGAGACGGAAGAGGGAAAGATATTTTGCCCCCCCCCCTTTTGCCTTGCCAGGCATTTAGGAATGGTTGGCTTGAGTGCTGTTAGATAAGAGTAATAGGCTGCCACCTGTCAAAAGCGATGTCATTGTTTTGCTGCTGGTAAATGCTGGTTTGGGGGGTTAAGACCACTTTTTAAAAAAATCAGTTTAATCATTTTAACTGACTGCATGTTGTACCATATAGAACAGCAAGCTGTCTTGAGGGTGCATCACCGGTCAAAATGGCACGAGAGACATGAAATAAAAAACATTCAGGCATGAGAATTTTCACCGTAGAAATTCAACTTGGTGGAAAGGCAGGATATTGTACACTTGCTTCAGCTGCAGAGCCCTAAATACTTTGCTTACCTGTATCTGATTTATTTTGCCATGTTTTGAAAGCTCACCCTAGCAGGGACAGGTCTCCAAATTGGACTCAACTTGATTTGCCAGTGTATTTTTTAAAAAAAAATATTGTCTTGATTTGAGACTGTACATGCCTGTACAACCTACAGAAGCACATTTTCACATTTAGATAGCATATGTTTGTGTAGTTACACAACGGCCTGCTCCTAAAATATTGACATTTACCGAATCTCAAAATAGCAAAAAGTACCGAGGTTCGGTTACTAAGATAATGAGCGAAGTAGCAAATAGGGATAATTGCAAACAATGCTCCAAATTCAGAAATAAATGACATTTAGCATTTATATCCCACATTTCGAGTCCTGATGCTCACTGTTGTCACAGTTAAGACTTGCAAAAAACACTTTCAGGCAGCAAAAAGCCTGATAGCTCCTGCCGCAGTGAAATCTAGAGCCCCCAATGGCATTAGATGAATGAAGTGTTGTCCTCAGTTGACAGATATTTATTAATTTGGAATATTTTAATCTTGCCTTCTAGCTAATGTTCTCAAAGAAGCTCACAGCAATTTGAAATGCAATAAAGTACGGAAACAATATTAAATTATTCTAAACAAAGCATAAATAATGGGTAGACTAAATGCCTGGGTCAGGAAGGAGCCATGTTTTTATTTGTGAATGCCATTTGCCAAACCATCCTTGGCAGATCCACAAAAGGTGCAACTGTTCTGTGCTGGCTAAATTGGTCTGGCTACTTTGGCAGGGTGAATGAAGGCAAGTCTTCTGTTCTGAAACCTTTATTATATTGGCATTACTGGTAAAAGTTAACAATACATAAAACCATGCACGAAAACAAAGTAAGGCACACAACACACATATAACATAACAATCTAAACCGCGTTTGTCGGCGTGTTTCTGAGAATCTCGTACAAATAACTGGCCACTGCAAAAGTCAGAGAATCATTGTCATCTGAAGGCTAGTCTTAGGGTGCAATTTTAATCAAATTTCCAACACCGGGGTAAGGGCAATGCAGCTCTGGGGTAAGGGAACAAATATTCTCTTACCTTGAAGAGGCCTCCATGACTACTGCTCCACTATAGGATGCAGCACATGCCCGTTACCCCTACTAACTGGGCAAGAGGCACTTTTTCAAGTGGTGTTCCTTTCATATTTAGCAGGGGGAGAGCAATTGTCCCTCTTCACCCCTGCGCAGTGTCTTTTCTAGTGGCTGTTGCTGGTGGTCTGCCTTTTTTTGAGATTGTGAGCCAATCTTTTTTTTTTTTAGATTGGGACAGGGAGCCATTTAACCATTTGCCTGTAAACCGCTTGGTGAACTTCATGTTGAAAAGCGGTATATAAGTACCTGTTGATTGATTGATTGATTGATTGATTGATTGATTGATTGATTGATTGATTGATTGGCACGGCTATGTCAGTGCTGGAAAGTTGGGTAGGATTGCGCCCTTAAAGGCTGAATTTGAGCAAAGGCTCTTTGGAATAGAGGTTTGGAGCCCGCTTGATTAAGGCACAATGGCATAGCTAAAGCAGGGCTGGGAGCATACATTGCCCCAGATACCATGTCTTGAGGGGTATGTCTTGAGTCCTCCTGGAGGCTTCTGAAGGGCACTTTTGGTTTTTGGCAGAAACCGGAAGTGCCTCTTAGTGGCCTTCTGAGGGCCAGGGCCGGGGGTGTTAAAAAAAGGGCCCCGGGTGCCTGATGCATTAGCTATGCCACTGTTAAGGCGTGCTGCTTTTACGGATCATGAGAACACCTGCTGGAGATTCTGCATGTTGGACCTTCTGATCTGTAGAAACTGTGATGGAGCATCTGCGTGCCTGAGAGCCTGACGGGTAGCTCTGAGGATGAATGTTTTTTGAAGGCTGAATTGCAGCCATGGGGGGTGGGGCAGACTCTTGGCCCTCTTGCCCTTGCCATTTTCTTGATTAAAATCTCGCCACCAGCACAAGCAGTTGCCTGCCCCTCAAGGCAAGGTATGCAGGTATCAAACGTAGGACAGGATCAGCAGAGTCATGCAGCTGGAATGCTGGGAGGGAGGAACGGAAGATGGCAAAACGGAGCGTGACGCAACAGGCGGGCTGCCGCTCACCCGTTCCGCGGGGGCGGGGAAGACGGCGAAACAGAGCGTGACGCAACAGGCGGGCTGCCGCTCACCTGTTCCGCAGGGGCAGGGAAGATGGTGAAACAGAGCGGTACGCAATGGGCGGGCTGCCACTCACCTGTTCCTCCAGCCCAGCGTTCCAGCTGCATGACGCCGCTGGACAGGATCATAAAAACAATGTTGCCCCGCCTCCAAATGTGCGTTGAACCAGTAGTGCCTGTGGCACAGGTCTGGTTCGTGCATCGTGCACCTATGTGCCCCTCCATTTCACTGTACATGTTTACAGTTGGGAGTAATTTCACTGTACATGTTTACAGCTGAGGGTTGGGAGAGTTAAAACAGATTAAAAGGAAGTACTTTTTTACCCACCGGGTAGTTAATCTGTGGAACTCCTTGCCACAGGAGGTGGTGATGGCATCTGGTCTTGATGCCTTTAAGAGGGGATTGGACAGATTTCTGGAGGAAAGGTCCATCGTGGGCTATAGGCAATGATGGATTGTGCAACCTCCTTACAAAGGTGGTGGGCTACTGGTACCGGGTGCAAGGGAGTGGCAACAGGATGCAAGCATCTTGTTGTTTCATGCCTCCCTGGGGCGCCTGGTGGGCCGCTGTGAGATACAGGAAGCTGGACTAGATGGGCCTTTGGCCTGATCCAGCAGGGCTCTTCTTATGTTCTTATGTTCTTATGTTCTTACAGTGCATATGTTTTCTGACTGTTGGATGTATGAATTGGTTTCATTGAAGCTTTCTAGCTAGTAAGAAATTTAACATTTTGCATGCTGCTTCAGACCAAAAAAGCTTTATGCTAAAGTCTGATACAGGATGTTGAGGAAATTGCCATATGTGAAAAAAATCCCCGGATTTTCCCTTATTTTTTTTGCCTTGCTTTCTCCTGTTTTTGCCCTCAGGCTCCACCCTAGTTTTTTGGAGGAGCTTCTGGCAGCTTCGCACCCCTGTTCTTTCACCTTCCAAGGGGAGCAGGAATGGGGGTGTGAAGCTGCCGCAGTTTGCACTCTCTCGGAGGAGAACCCAGAAGTGATGTCATGATGTCACATGATATCATGATGTCACTGCTCTGGGCGCCGAGGCAGTGTGTTATCTGGAGAGGCGTAACCCCCGTCTCTCATCCCACAGGTGAAACCTGGTTCATAGGCTATAGATTAGTGGAGTCATGTACACCACTTGGCGCATTTGCCCAGGACCAATCACGGAAGCCGATGAAGTAGCCAAGGCTGGCCCTGTACTGATTCAGTACAAAGAAGTTTCATGGGTCGTCGTCGGTGGGTACCTAGTAAACACACAAGCGTAATGGTCGGTCGCAGGCAAAATGTCTAATGAGGTGTAGTGAGACACTCCCAGGACTGGTCGGAGAACTAGGCCAGGGGTTGCTAGGCAACCGCCAGGCAACGGCAACCCTAAGCATCTCCCTGTCCCTGGCATTGGCAAACAGCTAGCTGAGGACAGCTGCTTAGCCTCCACAGGTGAGGAGCAGTGGGCAAGGCAGGGAGGTCAGAGCCCAGGGAGGCTGGCACAACCAGACTGGAAACTGGCTGAGATGCACTATTCGTGAATCAGCATAAGAGCCCTGCTGGGGGCACATCTAGTTTGCAACATCCTCTTCCCGACAGTGACCCAGAGCACTCTTCTACAGACCCAGACTGTAGTTGCAGCCTGCAAGCCTAATTGCCAGTGATAAAGCTTGTCCTCCATGATCTTTGGCATCAGTCTGCCAAATTGATGCCAATTACTAGAGACTCCAAGCCAATTCTGGTGGCTTGGCAACCCTACCTCCTGCAGAGGAGAGTGCCGGCCTGCTCTAGGCCACCTCTCTTTTCTCCTCTACACTTCCTCTTCCACTCTGCTCCCCTCTTTCTTTTGCAATCCAGGGAGTGGAAGGAGACGCCTTGGAGGCAATGGATAGAGATCAGTTTCCCCCCCCCCCCACTGCCTGAAGCAACAGTCTCAGTCAGCTTCCTGGTGAGCCAGCCGTGCCCATCGCTGCATCACATGATTGTGAATTCCTTGGATTCGGCACGCGAGTGCAGATTGGCCCAGGCCCAAGCCAAAAACACCTCCCAGAATCCTTTGTGGTTTCTGTACAGGCAGGTTCTGAGGGACCCTCTGAGCCTCTACTGGAATGCCCCCCCCCACACACACACCTGAGGGTAGCAACAGAAGAAAACACACAATCTCCATGTGTGGCGCTGTGTGGTTTTAGAAGATTGTCTCAAAGAAGATTTAGTCGAGAGGGTTAATGCCTCCGTTTGCCTGAAGATAAGAGCTGAAGATCTGAAGGTCGCCAGTTTGGGACTACCGGAAGTCTCTGTGAGCAGCAGACCTTGTAATTGTGACTGATTAACAGCTGAGCTGTCTCCGGCTGCCTTGCGTGAGGGGGAGTTGTGCCGAAGTCAGCTGCTTCTCTGGTGGGAGCAGGGAAGCTGCTTATCAGCCAGCAGAAGACAAATGGGTGACCAGAAAGAAGGACTAAATCATAAGAACATAAGAACATAAGAAAAGCCCTGCTGGATCAGGCCAAAGGCCCATCTAGTCCAGCTTCCTGTATCTCACAGCGGCCCACCAGGTGCCCCAGGGAGGCATGTAACAACAAGATGCTTACATCCTGTTGCCACTCCCTTGCACCCGGTACCAGTAGCCCACCACCTTTGTAAGGAGGTTGCACAATCCATCATTGCCTATAGCCCACGATGGACCTTTCCTCCAGAAATCTGTCCAATCCCCTCTTAAAGGCATCAAGACCAGATGCCATCACCACCTCCTGTGGCAAGGAGTTCCACAGATTAACTACCCGGTGGGTAAAAAAGTACTTCCTTTTATCTGTTTTAACTTTCCCAACCCGCAGCTTTAGTGGATGCCCCCTGGTTCTGGTGTTTTGAGAGAGGGAAAAGAACATCCCTCTATCGACTTTATCCCTTCCATGCATAATTTTGTATGTCTCAATCATGTCCCCCCTCAGGCACCTTTTTTCCAGACTGAAGAGCCCCAAACGCTGCAGTCTTTCTTCATAAGGGAGGTGCCCCAGCCCCGTAATCATTTTCGTCGCTCTCTTCTGCACCTTTTCCAACTCCACTATGTCCTTTTTGAGATGCGGCGACCAGAACTGGACACAATATTCCAGGTGTGGCCTTACCATTGATTTGTACAATGGCATGATAATATTGGCTGTTTTATTCTCAACCCCTTTTTTAATGACCCCAAGCATGGAATTGGCCTTCTTAATTGCTGACGCACACTGGGTCGATACCTTCATTGAATTGTCCACCAGCACCCCAAGATCTCTCTCCTGAGCTGTCACAGACAGCTCAGAACCCATTAGCCTATAGGTAAAGTTTTGGTTTTTTGCCCCAACGTGCATCACTTTACATTTGTCTATGTTGAAACACATCTGCCATTTGGCTGCCCATTCCCCCAACTGGGAGAGATCCTTCTGGAGCTCTTCACAATCGTCTCTGGTTTTTACCACCCGGAAAAGTTTTGTGTCATCCGCAAACTTGGCCACCTCACTGCTTATCCCTGTCTCCAGGTCATTTATGAATAAGTTGAAAAGCACGGGCCCCAAGACAGATCCCTGGGGCACTCCGCTTTTCACCTCTCTCCCTTGTGAAAATTGCCCATTGGCCCCCACTCTCTGTTTCCTGGCCCTCAACCAATTCTGGATCCATAAGAGGACCTGCCCTCTTATTCCCTGACTGTGAAGGTTCTTCAGCAGTCTTTGGTGGGGGACCGTGTCAAATGCCTTCTGAAAATCCAGGTATATGATATCCACAGGTTCACCCACATCCACGTGCCTATTGACCTTTTCAAAGAATTCCAAAAGGTTTGTGAGGCAAGACTTACCCTTACAGAAGCCATGCTGACTTTCCTTTAGCAGTACTTGTTCCTCTACATGTTTTAGGATTTTATCTTTGATGAGGCTTTCCACCATCTTACCCGGAACAGACGTTAGGCTGACAGGCCTGTAGTTTCCAGGGTCCCCCCTTCTCCCTTTTTTAAAGATTGGCGTGACATTGGCTATCCTCCAATCCTCTGGTACCGTGGCCGTTTGAAGGGACAAGTTGCATACTCTAGTTAAGAGGTCAGCAACTTCGTTCTTTAGTTCCTTAATTACTCTTGGGTGTATACCATCTGGGCCTGGTGACTTATTTATATGTAGTTTATCAATTTGATCTAAAACATCTTCTTTATTAACCAGTATCTGATTTAATTCCTTCATTAGGAAGGGCTGTTCGGGCTGTGGTATCTGTCCAAGTTCTTCTGCTGTGAAGACGGACGCAAAGAATTCATTTAATTTCTCTGCAATCTCCAAGTCCCCTTTTATCTCATCTTTCCCTCCCTCACCATCCAGCGGGCCAACCGCCTCTCTGGCAGGTTTCCTGCTTCTAACATATTTGAAGAAGCTTTTATTATTCCCTTTTATGTTGCTAGCCATGCGTTCCTCAAACGCTTTCTTGGCCTCCCATATCACCTTCTTACTTGTCTTTTGCCAGAGTTTATGTTCTTTTTTATTCTCCTCACTGGGGCAAGACTTCCATTTACGGAAGGAAGCTTCTTTGCGCTTTACAGCTTCTCTAACTTTGTTTGTCAGCCATGCAGGCACCCTCCTGGACCTTGTCGAACCCTTCTTTCTTTGCGGTATACACTTCCGCTGGGCCTCTACTACTGTTTTTTTAAACAGCCTCCACGCAGCCTGGAGGGATTGGACTCTTTTTACCTTCCCTTTCAATTTCTGTCTAACTAGTCTCCTCATCTGAGGGAAATCTGCCCTTCGAAAGTGAAGGGTTCTTGTGTCAGATTTGCTCTGCACTCTTTCCTGGACATGCATGGCAAAACCAATCGCAGCATGGTCACTGTTCCCCAATGGCTCAGTAACACTTACATCCCTAACTAGGTCCCGAGTACCACACAATATTAAATCCAGAGTCGCCTGTCCTCTGGTCGGCTCCATGACTAGCTGCTCTAAGGCACAGTCATTCAGCTCGTCAAGGAATCCGGTCTCTCTTTCTTGACCAGAGCAGCAGTTGACCCAGTCAATATGAGGATAATTGAAGTCCCCCATGATTACAATCCTGCCTCTCTTGGTCACTGCCCTGATTTGTTTCCTCATTTCAAGGTCACCTTCAAGTTTTTGATCGGGAGGACGATAGCACACCCCCACTATTACATTGCTCTTACGGCCTGATAGTTTAACCCATAGTGACTCCATGGTGGAGTCCAGCCCACCTTCAGTTTCTACTCTGCTGGATTCTATCCCTTCTTTGATATAGATGGCCACCCCTCCGCCAACACGCCCTTCCCTGTCCCTCCTATAGAGTTTATAGCCTGGGATTACAGTATCCCACTGGTTCTCTGCATTCCACCAGGTTTCCGTTATGCCTACTATATCAATCTTTTCCCTAGCCACCAAACATTCCAATTCCCCCATCTTTGCTCGGAGACTTCGAGCATTCGCATAGTAACACCTATATACGGGGTTCTCTAAAGAGGGACTGTTTTTTGATCCCTTTTCCCCTCCTCTCCTTTTACTGGACAAACTGTCACTTACACTCAGCTTAGAAGTTCTATTTCCTACACCTCCATTACTCTTTGGTACTCCTCCATCCTCCTCTTCCCGTAGGGATAAGGAGTTCCGAACCGGACGCCACTCGGCTCCTGTCGGCTTTCCCCCAGGGATCAGTTTAAAAGCTGCTCTGCCAACTTTTTAATATTAAGCGCCAGCTTAATATTAAATCCAGAAAGATCCAGAAAGATCCATCTGTATGTGTGTAGTCCTTGCAGGATAGAACGTTTCTGTAAAAATTGTAAAAACCTTTGGGTTTCTGAATAGAGTCTGCCTATGTAAACCACCTTGAGTTATAGTCCTTAGAGAAATCTGGTGACCTAAGAAAGGCGGTATATAAATACAAGTATTATTATTATTATTATTATTATTAAAGTGACCGCCAAATGGCTATCCAGGCCCCGTATGGAAGATGCTCTCCATCTGGGAAAGAAAGCCCACGCGTAGAGCAACATCTGGCAAACGGCGCACTGGCTCGCTCACAGCCCAACCGATTCCGGCTGAGCTTCTACAGGTCACGCCGTCCGATTCCTACGATTCTGCGTATTGGAGTTTCTGAGCAGATGAGTTTCATGAGTGGGGACCCCCCCCCCCCGTTAACCACCATAGCCAATCTCCTTTACAGTCATTGCTCTGTCGCTCGGTGGCAAACCCACACGACAAGTCTCCATGCCGCAGGAGCTTTGCTTGTCCCTGATTGATGCTCCTCCCCTTCCTGTCTTCCACAGCCTTCTGCGTTTTGCTTCATCATTCGCTAAATATATCACCCCGTTGTTTACCCAGGGAAGCAGGTGGGTTGCTTCTTTCATGCCATTTCCTCCCTACCTCTCTCTCTCTCTCTCTCCAGCCACCCTTTTTCTGTGCAGAACTGAACAGCAACATCAAGCCAGCCGCTGGTCAGAATCCCAGGCCTGTCACGTAGGATGCTCCCACATCTGTTGCAGCCGCAACCAAACAGCCGTTCAGAGAGCAGCGTACTGACAAACCTCTGACATTTCGGCTCACTTTAAGGTGCACGTCATGCCGCCGAGGCTTCAGAGGTGTTGTGGTTTTTTCCAAGGGATGAGCATCAGCTGCGCACTGTTTCCTCTCCTGCTGATTTTTCCCCCCAGTGTACTCTTTGCAGCTTTTGCCCGTCATTTTTTTCTTCTTCTCCTCCCCTGTGCCACAAGAGAAAGAGATTTATTCCAAGTGGATAGCCCAAGCCTATGCATACTCAGATGCACGACCCAGTATGTTCAATGGGACTTACTCCCAGGAAAGTGTGCATAGGATTGGAGCCTGAGAACAACCTGGACCAGCTTGCAATGAGCAGAAACAGTGGCATAGCTAGAACAGCTGGCACCGAATAAATTTGGACCATGTTCTGCCAAATTCCCTGCTGGGCCTCCCCAAGGGCTCCGATGCCCACACCAGGCTAACTAGTTTTCCCCCCAGAGCAGCCTCAGAGGTAGGCAAGAGGGAGGGGGTTCCTTCACCCACTGGGCCTCCTCTCTTCCAGCAGCTTTGCTTGGAATCATCAGCTGGCCAGCCTCCTCCAGACTGCCCTCATTACCGGCTTAGCTCAAAATATCCTAACTGAGCACCAACAAACCCCACCACCAAACAATAGGCAGTCAGCTTGCCTAGCCACAACTGCCTCCTCCACTTGGGGTCTCCAAGGGCATGGCAGACATACAACTCCTCCTAATGGTTTCCCACAACAACCTTACCTTCCTTTGTCCAGTCCTTCCTTTATCCAGTCTGTCTGGATCTGGCATCAGTCTGTCCATCCAGCACCTACCCAGTGCTGCACCTACCTGGTGCTAACTTACTGCAGCTCCTGCCTCCAACCTTATACTGAGGCAGGCTAATCGGTGTCTGTTGCAGGGCAGGCTTTAATTTATTAGCCACACCCATCTGCACCTGTGCTAACCTCCCTTCCAAGCCAGAGCCCTCATCAGTCTGCAGCTGTGTTCCTGCTTCAGGAGCTCTGGGATTAACCCCGTACTTCCTGGCTAATCTGGGACAAGGGGTCACTGCTGATACCATTCCCTATCTCCTCGGGGTATCTCCTGCCTCTTCCAATACAGACCACCACCCCTATACAACCCCTCCCCCAGCCCTCAGAAGGCCTCCTAGAAATCTTTGAAAGGCACTTTTGGTTCTCAGTGAAAATAAGGCCTTGGTGAAGCTTTCTGATACCCCCTCAGGGCATGGTGTCCAAGGCAATGTGCCTCCTGACCCTGTTTCGGCTGTTCCACTCAGCAGAAAAGAAGCACTTTGATTTTTCCCACTTGCTCAAAGCTTGTATTTCCGATGCCCCTAATTGCCCTGCAGAAGGATCATCTGTGCAGCCCAAAATGTTTGGAATGGAAGCATCTGTCTTGCCAGACTCGGAATAAATATGTTTCCACACCCCTGGACAGGCTGCTCTCATGCCACGCTCATGTGGGGAGTGTTTTCCTCTTAGCGGGCTTCTTTTCCCCTGCCACGGTGAAGATGCCAGCCCAAGCCGCTAATGGCGTGTGTGGGTGTAGCAGAACATATTTCTCCAAAGTGACAGTCAAGGCAGCTTGAGCTGGGAGACCATGACAGTGCAACCGCGACGGGCTGGGAGGGAGCAGAAATCAATCATGACCTTCCCTCTCCAACCTCCCCCTGCAGCGAAGTGAAGATTAGCATTTTAAAAAGCAACCGTGCTAGGCTTTGCGCAACAGCACTTGGGTGGACTGGAGTGCTCTGAGCGTATGAGGCATGCAACAGTCACGGCCGCAGCTGCAAGTCATGCTGCCTCCATCATGCTGTGTCCTGGAATAACACTTTACAACAGTGTTTCCCAAGCTGCGAGTCAGGACCCACCAGTGGGTCACCAGCTGATTTTGGGTGGGTCACAAAACGTTTTTGAAATATTGGGGGGGAAATAATTTGGAAAGCCCCCTTGCCTAGCTTGCAGAAGTAAATAGCTGGACTGCTAACCTGTGGTATAAGGAGGAAACCTGCATAGCCCCCAAATGAAAATGTCACAGGTTTTCTCTAGTAATTGGCATGTTGTAAAATGAACGCAGTTTCAGCCTTTTCTCTGGCATGGAAGTCCTTAGCTGCACGTCTTGCTCTCTAGTTCAGTCTTCTGGATACCCTGGAAATATTATAAAGCAGTGTTATTCAAACTGTGGGTCGGGACCCACTTGGTGGGTCACGACCTGATGTCAGGTGGGTCGCGGAATGCTGGAAGTAGCCATCTTGGAAACTGCAGACCTTCTTCTTGTTATATTCCTTGTGTGAGTGTTAACCGTTTGAATTTTCAAGTGAGGGTTTTTTAAAACAAAGACAAAACAAAACATTGTTTTTAGTTCAGTCCTTTTACATCATATTTTGTCCTAATCTTGCTTTCTCTCTTGCTTTCTTTGTATCGTTGTACAATTGCTGCTGTCCAAGAATGCAAATTTGCATTTCAGGAGTGTCACAACATCACTTCCATGTTAGTGACATCACTTCCTGTGGGTCCCAACGCAAGTGCCATTCTAAAAAGTGAGTCCTGGTCTAAAAGGTTTGAATACCACTGCTACAAAGCTTTCGGGGAAAAGTCCTTGAACTCCATTTCTAGGGAGAGTCTCGCCAATGTGTACACAAGCATCCTATAGTAAGGACTCCTGCAGCCTTGCGGGCATAGCACCCCGATTATTCCTATTATTAATGAATAATGAATTATTCATTATTTTAATAAAATATTTCTTTCTAGGTTTTTTTTGGTCTAGTGGATTGTCATTTTTTAAAAGTGGGCCCCAGTGTTAAAAAGTTTGGGAAGCTCTGCTTTACTAATTTTGGAAGGGCAGGCCCAGTGGTGTCATTCAAATGATTTAGGAACAGGAACTCACTTTTGATTGGCACTTGTCGGGAACCCGGAACCAGCCACGGAGCCCGTTAGGATCCGGAACACCCGTTCTGGTCTGTTCCCCCTGAATGACATCACTGCCTTCGCCCCCCTAGGAATCCGGAGTCGCTCCCTTTAACCCTCTGAGTGCCGGCCAACCAAGAAAAAAAGCTCCTTGCAGAGGAATTGGGAGGGGGGAGGAGGGAGAGTGAAGTGGGCGGAGTCAGCCCTAATTTTAACTAGTGGAACTGAGTTCCCCCGTGTTCCCCCTGCATGACATCACTGGGCAGACCCCTGCCCTGAGGTGCTTACAATCTAACATAGGACACAGACGACAAAACAGAGAAGCAGAAAGGAGATGGAGGCAGCAGGCAAATAGGGGAAGAACTTACATTTCTTTCCGTTACACACATTTCAGTTTGTGTTTTGCAATCCAGGAAATGGAAGGAGAAGAGACTAGCACCTCCCCAGTAAGGGGTGGGTCAGCATTTAACACACAAAGGATGTCTTGGGCTGGTCCTGCCCACTGCAGTCTGTGGTGTCAGGGCCAGGAAGGAAGGCGATAACAGGCAGGAATGCTGCTCACTGCAGAACTAGCCCCAGATTCAGCTAGCGGGAAGTGACATCGTTAGCATGCCTCTAGCATGCTTCTATTTCAATTAATTAACAAATGACCAAGTGGCATTGAGTCATTAGCACTCAAATGCATGGAGGCTACTGCATGGAGGCCGCCATGTTTCCACCAGTAGAATTCAAACGCGTGGAGACCGCCATGTTTCTTCCACGATGTATGGAGACGGCCATGTTTCTACCAGTAGAACTGAAATGCATGGAGGCTGCCATATTTAATAGCTTTAATAATGTAATAAAAGGTTATAAATATAAATATAGTAAATAGAAATAATTTACTAAAAGGTTGCAAGCGTGGCGAGCGTGCTAGAAGTTGAACAACATGCAACCAGAACGTGTTGTGCTTCTCCAGTGCTACTTGCTGAAAACCCCATGCAGCCCCAGTCTATCTGGGTTTAGCAACTTGCTACCCCCCCCAACCCCTCCTTGCAGCGATGTCATGCAGGGGGTATGCGGGGGTACGCGAGTACTGGTTTCTAGGATTATAGCTGGCCCCGCCCATTCGCCCGCCCACTCGTCGACTCCGCCCTCTGCAACGCTTGGATTTCCTGCATGTTTGAGTTGCCTGCATGTTCTCAGAGCCAGGCAGGCAGGCAGCGAGCGGAGTCTTTCCTTTCCTTGCCACTGAAAAATGAGTTGCTCTGGGGTTTTAACATGATGCCAGGCCTCCTTAACATGTTCTGGGGGTGCTGTGGAATACTGTTGCAACTGTTGGGTCAGTTTAAAATCATCTGAGGCCTCAAAAAGGGCTTTTTTCATGTCACTTCCTGCCACGACATCACTTCTGGCTTATGACGTCACTTCCGGTGGGCGGGTCCCAACATGTGCCAATCAAAAGTGAGTACCTGTTCTTAAATCATTTAGATGACACCACTGCCTCCTTTTAAAAATCGTTACTAGCTCAGTCATTTCCTATTTTGTCCTGGCTGGCCGCTGTGAAGTCCTGTTGGTTGCCAAACAGTTTTGTACGTGTCCGTTTCAAACCTGACTGGGTTGAAGAGAGGGAAAAATGTGATTTATATTTACCAGTTAACGTCCTGTTGTGACCTGATATAAAGTATACATCTATACTGGCTGGGATTGTGAAAGCCGCAGGAGGTGATATTTGCTGTTGCTACCTAAGAGCTCACAATTGAATTTCTGACTCGGAAACAGCTACTCTGTTCCTGCCCACGAGGGAGTCTTTGCCAGAGCGCAAAGCAAAGACGGCAAAAACTGAAAATATCCTGGAAGCGGGCTGGTTGGACTCACCTCTGCCTGGCTGGAGCAGGTGTTTTTGCACCAAGGAATGGCAGGCAGGATTTGGCCCCGTTCAATTACTGCGTTTGGAGTGAATGTCAGCGGAGATGGCGGTGAAGCCAAGAGACCAGCGTTTACAAGCAGTGTCCTGGGGATCAGTAATGGCCACAGGCCTCAGAGTGCAATTTTCTCGGAGGAAGATAAATGGGAAGCTGTGTATCTCAGGGGGTGGGGTGGGGTGGGGTGGGGTGGGGGACACTGCACGGAGACTCAATCACATGCTCCTTCACTCTCTCAGCCATCCTCAGCACTGCTCAGCTGTGCAATTTCCTGTCCGCTCAGAAAACCACACACACATTTCCGACCCGGTTCAGCAGGCCATTTTTTTCCATCCAGACACAAACATACATTGTGTTCTGCAACGCTTTGAAATCAGGAGGACGTGGCTTTTGCTTTTGTTTTTTTTATAAAGAACATCAGGAAAATCTGCGGTTTGCTTTTGGATGGGAGACGAATGCCAGGCTGTGACAAGCTGCAGGACCTGTGGTGGCAGAACAGAGTCGCTGTGGAGCTGAGTAGCTCACCGCAAGGGAGAGTTGCGGGGGAGTGTGTGAGGAGGCCAGCCGGCAAAGAAGGGAACACGACCTTGAGGACCTGTCTAGGCCTGACTTGCGACTGCCTGCTGAGACTTGATGGCAGCAGCCAGAGGAGAGAACCACAATGGGAAGGCGACATCTGGGACTGAGGATTTGGCAGATCACAAGAATACTGTAGATCTGTAACATCAATCAATCAATCAACAGGTACTTATATACCGCTTTTCAACACAAAGTTCACAAAGCGGTTTACAGACAAATAGTAATAATAGTAAAGTTAGTTAAATAATAGTAAAGTTTATTATTACTATTTGCCTGTAAACCGCTTTGTGAACTTCGTGTTGAAAAGCGGTATATAAGTACCTGTTGATTGATTGATTGATAAAGTTAAATGGCTCCCTGTCCCAAAAGGGCTCACAATCTAAAAAAAGGCAGACCGCCAGCAACAGCCACTAGAAAGACTGTGCAGGGGTGAAGAGGGACAGTTACTCTCCCCCTGCTAAATATAAGAGGAACACCACTGGAAAAAGTGCCTCTTGTCCAGTTAGCAGGGGTAAAATAACCCATTCAAAAAAAAAATGGTGGTTTAGACTAGCCTGCTCATGTCAGCCGCCTGGGGCATTTGCTTCGGCATGGGAAAGGCAGGGTATAAATTCTTCAAATAAATAAATAAAATAAATAAAAACCCTGTAGGCCCATCTAGTCCAGCTTCCAGGATCTCATAGTGGCCCACCAGATTGCCTCTGGAAGCACACAAGGCAAGATCCCTGCATCCTGTGTCCACCCTTGCATCTGGCATTGAACTATAGCCTCTTCTAGAACCAGGGGGTTGCATATACCCATCATGGCTTGTAACCTATGATGGACATTTCCTCCATCAATCTGACTAATCCCTTTCTAAAGGCATAAGAACATAAGAAGATCCCTGCTGCATCAGGCCAAGGACTCATCAGGCCAAGGACTCATCTAGTCCAGCTTCCATCACAGTGGCCCATCAGATGCCTCAGGGAGTACATGAAGCTACAAGATGCCTGTATCCTGTTGCCACTCCCTTGCACCTGGCATTCTGAAGTAGCCTACTACTAATGTAAGGAGGTTGCACCACCCATCACGGCCTATAGCCTACGATGGACTTTTCCTCCAGAAATCTGTCCAACCTTCTTTTAAAGGCGCCTAGGACAGATGCCATCACCACCTCCTGTGGAAAGGAGTTCCACAAATTAATTACCTGCTGGGTAAAAAAGTATTTCCTTTCCTTCGTTCCAACTCTCCCAACACTCAATTTTAGTGGATGTCCCCTGGTTCTGATGCTGTGAGAGAGAGAAAAGAACGCTCCTCTATTGACTCTATCCATTTCATGCATACTTTTGTATGTTTCACTCATGTCCCCCTTCAAGCAACTTTTTTCTAGGCTGAAGAGCCCCAAACCAATACGTAGTTGTTCTACGAGCACTCACAGCACCCTTCATTCCAGGTGGATCCCTTCATGACCCGGTCATCCATTCTTCTTGCTGGGTATGCCTTCCAACAGGAGCATTTAGAGACCAGGTCAAGCTGTTAAACTTCCTTAAACAGGCTCACTCCCCATTCATCATTATGAATCCATTACTCTCTCACCGTGAGGTCACAGCGACACCTGCAGGCTCTGTCCACTCACAACAGGCTTTTGCCAGCGTTCCGGTCTCCCATCCAAGATTCATCCAGGACCACTCCTGCTTGGCTTGTTATCTTTAGGCAGCCTTCAGCACCACCAGACCACACCTCCACACCTTTTTTTCAGTTTAAAGTAGAGGCACACTTCAACAGCATGCACTGACTGGTAGCAGCTCTCCAACATTTCAGGCAGCGTCATTGTCTTTTCTACCTAGAGATGCTGGATTGAACCTGGTGCTTTCAGTGTGCAAAACAGGCACGCTATAGGGAGGCACTATGGGGTTCTTGGAGGAAGGGTGGGATTGACATCCAATCAAAAATATTTTTTTCAGAGCCTGCTTGGAACAGCCTGATTTCCACTCCGAGACTTCACTCCTGGAGCCCCTGAGAAGTGGCTGCGCTCTGAGAAACGACATCTGTAGCAAATAGCATTAACCAAATTTGCTTCGTGAGACACTTTCATTAGTATTGGATTAACTCAATTATGAAATTCAAAGCAACACAGCGGAAAGGGACAGCGGCAAAGTGATGCAGTGAAAACACATCGTGGCGCATTTAATGCATCGTTTCGCTCTCTAATGTCGTGCATTTCAATTTTGGTTCCAACAAAAAAGGGGAAAATAAACCGGTTGAGCATGGGCAAGAAGGTTAGATGACTGGAGTCGGCATGAGCTCTATTTCTTGAAGCTTCCGGGGCACACAAATATGGCTGACTCAGACATTTCCTGCCAATGAGGATTGCCGCAAATTCATGATTCAAAATGTCCCTGCACGTGTGTAAAAGTTAATCTC
>JAJKFI010000022.1:62198-74808 GCA_029204185.1 Lerista edwardsae | reverse complement strand
TATTATTATTATTATTATTATTATTATTATTATTATTATTATTATTATTATTATTATTATTATTAAAATGGTTCCCTGTCCCAAAGGGCTCACAATCTAAAAAAAAAGGCAGACCACCAGCAACAGCTACTAGAAAGACTGCGCAGGGGTGAAGAGGGACAATTGCTCTCCCCCTGCTAAATATAAGAGGAGCACCACTTGAAAAAGTGCCTCTTGCCCAGTTAGCAGGGATTCCACCTGCCAACATTCCCTCTGCTATACAATGGTTAGGTCCAGGCAAGTGTCCTCCATTATATCTGGTCACCCTGGCTGAGACTCATAGTTTGAGAAACTCTGCAGTACACATTTATTCAGAAGTAAGTTCCATTATGTTCAAAGAGGGTTACTTCCAGGCAGTGGTGTAACTACCTATGGGGCGGGGGGGGTGCAGTGCCCCAGGTGCCGTCTTCAGGGGGGGTGTCACCACTGAACCCCAAATTCCAAAAATCATTAGTTTACAGCATGCTGTATACCGTTGGATGAGGAATTCAAAAAAGTAAGGAAAGTAAAAACCAAAAATAAAACTTCTTTTGAACAAATTGTGATTTTCAAAATTGCAGTTTTAAAGAATAACATCATCATGCTGTATACCGTTGGATGTGGAATTCCCCCCGCAATTCAATGAAAAAAACAGGTGTAATATCTCTATTCTAGCCAAAGCTATGGCCAAAAAAAGTAAAACCTGAAAATAAAACTTCTTTTGAACAAATCGTGATTTTTAAAATAGTTGTTTTAAGGAAACAGCTATTACCATCTAACACCATATTTACCATCATGCTGTATACCATTGGATGAAGAATTTCACCAGGAATTCAATAACACCCCCCCCCCGGAGTATAATACTTTAACGCTAGCAAAAGTTATGGCCAAAACACACACAAAAAAAATTTGCCGTGGGTGTGTGTGTAAAACAATTAAGTAGCCCGGGTGCAAAATGCCCTAGCTATGCCACTGCTTCCAGGTAAAAGTGCACAGCATCACAGCCTTAGGTAGGTTCCTGTAGACGTGGTTCAGTCACCCATCTCTGTCATCCAAACTCTTCATCAAGCTGTCCTGATGTGTACAAATCTATTCCATACTCACCAATTAGGACTACGAACTGATTAATGAATTCTTACTTGATTAATCATCTCACTTTTTAACTGATTAATTAATCAAGTCTATTTCAGTACATTTGCATATTACCCAAACTCCAGCGTTGGTGTCACTTTGGGATCTGGGACGAAGTGTGCCATAACTCATGGCTGAGTAAACGACAGCTCCCACGAAAAGCTGGCAGGAGCATTTTCAACTCCATTATTAATAATATCTTTTTATTCTCTGATACACTAATGCAGTGGTTCTCAAATGTTTTAGACCGGGACCCGCTTTTTAGAATGGCACTTTTGTCGGGACCCACCAGAAGTGACATCATTAACCTGGAAGTTATGTCACAGCTGGAAGTGACATCATCAAGCAGGAAGTGCCCTCATTGTGAAATAATAAAAAGACACTCCTGGGATGCAAACTGGCATTTTTGGACTGTAGCAATTGTACAGTACTACCATGAAACAGCCCTGACAGAAAGCAAGATTTGGACAAAATAGGATGTAAAAGCACTGAACTAAAAACAAAATTTTAAAAACGTGAAAATTCAAGCTGTTAACACTCATAAAAGGAATATAGCAAGAGTGAGGTCTGCACCTTCCAAGATGGCTGCTCCCAGCTTTCTGCAACTCACCTGACATCAGCTCGCGACCAGTGATGGGATCAGCTAACTACTCGGGGGAACGCTGGGCAGGCAGCAGGAAGGCTGAGCAGGATTTCCGGGTGATTGACAGCCCGTCTGTCCAGGTCTACCGCCCGCCGGCCGCACGGGCTGCCCCCAGGTGGCGCGCCCCGCCGCTGCCCGTCCTGGCACCCAGGGGCCCCCCATCCCCCCTGGCGAGCGGGCACCCCCTCCAAGGCCAGGGCAGCCCGTGTGGCGGGTGGGCAGGCAGCGGACCCGGACGGACGGGCTGTCGATCACCCGGAAGTCCCGCCCAGCCTTCCTGCTGCCCGCCCAGCGTTCCCCCGAGGCGTTAGCTGACCCCATCACTGCTCGCGACCCACCAAGTGGGCCCCACCCACAGTTTGACTGTGGTAGGCTATTCTGAGATACAAGAAGCTGGACTAGCTGGGCCTTTGGCCTGATCCAGTGGGGCTCTTCTGATGCTCTGATGTTCCTGCTTGCCTCCAAGCCTGGCTGAGGCCTGCCCCTTTGCACAATTGTCCTCTTGTGCTTTCTTGCAGTGACAAGTGCCTCGCACCTTCCTGCACCACCCCTCTGATTCCTAGGTGAGTCTCTCCTCTGCTGTTTCTGCTTATTCTGCACTTGCTTTATGCTCTAATCATCCGTTTCAGTGGTGCAAACAATCGGTTTGTTCTGCTGAGAGTAGATGAGTCGTTCTGCATTAACATCACCCACAACCTGAGCTGGAAGCCCTGATCTGAAAAGTCTAATTTCAGCCGCCAGAAAACAAGACCATTGTGTGACCCAAATACCCAAATTCTGCAACTGGGGAAAAAAATGAAGGAAATTAAAGAAAAATGTCATGGTTCGGGGAGAGGAGGGGGGTTAAATTACTGTGACTCCTGAAAAACAAACTCTACCTTTAGATTTGACTGGCAGGTTTCAGTAAGGATGTTGCATTGAAGGATGCACAAACAGCCTGAGGGTGCAATCCGAAACTGGAGTTAGGCCAGCAAAATTTGGCCGGCACAAAGGACACCATAAAGTGTGTTTGGATCACTCTCGGAGGCAGGGAGGATGGCGCACATATGTGTGCCGGTCTCTCTGACTCCAAGAGTGGTCCAAACATACTTGACGGTGGCCCTTGTGCTGGCCAGACTTTGCTTTATTTACCTCATACTTACCTCAGAATTTTACCTCAGAAATTTACCTCAGAACGCCAGATACAAGGGAGTGGCGTTTTGACCACTCTCAGAGTCGGGGAGGATGGCGTACTCTGTGAGCCGGCCTCTCTGACTCCAACAGTGGTCCAAAAATACTTTACGGTGTCCTTTGTGCCAGCTAAGCTTTGCTGGCCTAACTGTGCCAGCCTAACTGCAGGTTAGGATTGCTCCCTTAGTGGATTAAAAGCATGCACTCCCACACACCCTGAGAGCCCTGTACTGGCGTCCACCTTCCTCAGCATCTGGTGAAGCCCCTTGCCCTTGCCTTTAAACCTCCGCACAGCCACACTGCCCCACTCTTTCCACCTTTTCTTCAGCTTTACGGCCAGCCTTATATGGGCAGTCCTAACCCTGGACATGAGCTTCAGCTGCCTAACGGTCTCCCTCCCTCTCAAACAACAGGGCGGACAGTGGGTGAACCAGCCTGGAGAGGATGTTGGGACTAGGCTGGCCAACATACGCTGGGTGTTAACCCCTGTTCCCGGCCCAGTCGGTCTTCCATGGGCCACTCGGCATTGCGCCTGCGAAATCGTTGATGCATCTCCAAGTAGCCCTATTGGGGCGACTGTGGCGTGACATGGGGCATCGGAAATAAATTCCCCTTGCACTGATGTACCCCCAACCCTGTGCTGGTGTTCTTCTGCCAAACTCCCTGCTGGGCCTCCCCAAGGGCCCCGATGCCCACACTAGGCTAACTAGTTTCCCCTCCAGAGCAGCCTCAGTGATAGGCAAGAGGGAGGGGGTTCTGTCACCCACTGGGCCTCCTCTCTTCCAGCGGCCTTACTTGGATTCGCCGGCTGGCCAGCCTCCTCCAGACTGCCCTCATCACTGGCCTAGCTCAAGATACCCTAATTCTAACTTGGCACCACAAAACCCCACCCCCAAACAATAGGTAGTCAGCTTGCCTAAGACACACCTGCCTCCTCCACTTGGTGGCTTCAGGGATGTGGCAGCCATACAACAACTTCCCACAGCCTTCTTGCCTTCCTTTATCCAGTAACACTCCATCCATTGGCCAATCCCAATCCATCCATTCAGCACCTACCTGGTGCTATACCTACCTGGTGCTAACTTACTGCACCTCCTGCCTCCCATTTTATACTGAGGCAGGCCAATTGGTGTCCATTGTTGAGCAGGCTTTCATTCATCAACCACACCCATCTGCACCTGTGCTAATCACCCTTCCTAGCCAGGGCCCTCATCAGCCTGCAGCTGTGTTCCTGCCGCAGGCAAAGACCTTGGGGGTTAACCCTGTAATCCCTGGCTTATTTGGACAAGGGGCCACTGCTGATACCATTCCCTATCTCCTCAGGGTATCTCCTGCCTTTTCCAATACAGCTGGTTATGGGGCAGGCTGGTTGGCTTCCCTGTTCCAGCACGGGTTAGGATTGGGCTGTCAGTGGCAGAACACCTGCAGGATGCCCCCCCCCATGCGGCCTTAAAGCTTCTCCGTGTAATTAAATCTGTGGAACTCCTTGCCACAGGATGTGTTGATGGCACCTGGCCGAGATGCTTTCAAAAGGGGGTTGGACAGTGTTATGGAGGAAAGGTCCTTGACAGGTATATACAATTCATCGTGCTCCTGGATGCAGTGTTGATGGGATGGCACAGGCCTTTGAACCAGCAGTTGCAGCATGATTGCGACACTCTGCGCTGGTGCAGGGAGGGCTGTGCGGCCGAGCAGCGCCAGACTCCCGCATCTCGCCGGTTTTATCCTGCTTGTTTTTCTTTTGCAGATTTGACTGTGGTTTTTAATGTGCCTTGATGGTTTTGCACATGTCTTCTTATTGCTTATATTTTTGTTAGTTGTTTCTCCTGCTGTCAACTGCTCTGGGGTCCTGTGGGAGAAGGGGGGGCATAGAAATGCTTTAGAATACTAGAAAGCAAACACACACTTGGCAGATGTTTTGGTTTCGATTGAAAGGAAGCTTGGAGTTCAGGGCACAGAGCGCTGACTCAAGTCGGCCTCTCAAGGGAGCACAGTTTTTCCTCAAATTATCAGAGCCCTGGAAAGATCAAGGAAGGGGGCCACAACAGTCCCTGCATGGAAGTATTTGGAGCAGAAGAGCCTGATATCAGTCAAGTCCATCCCAAATCTTACTGGACAGCTCCACGGCACACCTGCAAGTCATATGTTTCCCCTTGAAATTGTGCCCTCTCCATCCCACCACTGTGTTTGGGTGACTGCATTGGCCCATGCTGGGACAGAGACTGAGAGCGCAATCCTCACCTGGAGTTGGGCCGGCACAGTTAGGCCAGCAAAGTTTGGCCAGCGCTAGGACCACTATAAAGCATGTTTGGACCACTGTCAGAGTCGGGGAGGATGGTGCGGATCTGTGTGCTGGCCTCTCTGACTCCAAGAGTGGTCCAAACATTCTTTATGGTGTCCTTTATGCTGGCCAAACATGGCTGGCCTAATTCTAGGTTAGGATTGTGCCCTGACCTTTTTACTACACCTCTCAAAAAACGATGGAATATTTGCACCGTTTGTAGTCCACAGGGTCATTTTGCTGCTCCACCACCTTCCTTAAAAAAAATTGCTTTTCTGCATTCAGGTATGTAACACTTTAAGCCAGTGATTATCAATGTTTTTCTTAAACATGTTTTTCTTAAAGTGTTTTTTTTAAACACACATAAAACCACAAAACATTGCCTTAATGGTGTTAAAATAGCCAAATAAAAACACACACAAAACCACATCTGGGGGTTTATTTTCCAGAAATTAAGGACGCAATCCTAACCTGGAGTTAGGCCGGCACAAGGGGGTGTTGCAAACGCACCATAAAGCTCATTTGCACCACTCTTGGGAGTCAGGGAGGCCGGTACACTGACCTGCAACATTGTATGGTTTTGCACAGCCCTAATTACAGGTATCGCCACGAGGAACAGGACAAAAGAGACTTGCTTTTCAAGAAGAAAGCTGAACGTTCCAGGTGGAGGCCTGGAATATTCCGGAAGAAGCCAGAAGGCTCCCACAAGCCCTTCCTACCGTTTTGTGGTAACAGCCCTGGCCTCCACGCCCTTGTTGCTTTCCTGGGGGGGGGGAGCCCCCAGGATGATCATAAGAACAGGTGATCATAAGAACATAAGAAGAGCTCTGCTGGATCAGGCCAAAGGCCCATCTAGTCCGGCTTCGTGTATCTCACAGTGGCCCACCTTATGCCTCAGGGAGCATTCGAGACAACAAGATGCCTGCATCCTGTTGCCACTCCTGTGTATCTGGCATTATACACAGGGGCAGGACACCTAGCTGAGAGGGTTAAAGCCGCAGTCCTGCCTGAAGATAAGATCCCAAGGTCGCCAGTTTTAAATCACTGGAAGTTTCCGTGAGCAGCAGACCTCGAAGAATGCGGCTGATAAGACTTGAGCTGTGTCTGACTGCCTGTGAGAGGGGAATTGTGTCGGGCCAGCTGTTTCTTGGTGAGAGCAAGAAGCCGTTTATCAGCCGGCAGGAGAGCAATCGTGCGGCTAAGAAAGAGAGGCTGGACTTGAAAGTGCCATCTGAAATGTAGCAGTTCTTGTGAGATTAGAACTTATTGTGATTGTAAAAACCCTTTGGGTTTAGAAATGCCTGCCTATGTAAACCGCCTTGAATAATAAAGTCAAAAGAGCAATCTAATGACCTAGAAAGGCGGTATATAAATACTAATTATTAATTATTAATTATTATTATTGATGATGATGATAATGATGATGATGATGATGAAGAAGAAGTAAATGAAAGAGAATTTGCTATCCTATCTTTGTGGAGGGAGCTATAATAACTTACAACCCTATCTGGGTCTTAAGTACGTAAGAAGAACCTCGCTGGATCAGGCCAAAGGCCCAGCTAGTCCGGCTTCGTGTATCTCACAGTGGCCCACCTGATGCCTCAGGGAGCACACGAGACAGCAAGATGCCTGCATCCTGTTGCCATTCCCTTGCACCTGGCATTCTGAGGTAGCCTGCTATTAATATAAGGAGGTTACACAACCCATCATGGCCTATACCCCACGATAGACTTTTCCTCCAGAAATCTGCCCAATCCTGATTTCACAACTCTGCAAAAGCAATTGTACACCCCCAAGAACCAGGTTCCCGAGTGGCTCAGTTCTGCCAGAACACTCCGCCGCCCCCCAACGGACACCCTCTTTCCCCTCTCACATAGTCTTCCACCCTCAAAGGGCTGGTTGAGAGTAAAAGCACCTGGACAGATCAGAGATGCTCCAGCAGCACTTGGCTCTGCTGATGCAGCCACTGGTGGAATTAATTTCAAGAGCATAACAAGCCTTCTAATATTAGCAGCTCCGTCGTCCAATTTCTGCACGCTCTTAATTGCAGTCATTTTCCAGAGCGGCCTCCACAAAAAGCTCCTTCTGTGGGCCCCTTTTGTGGGCTCAGCATCCCTTTTCTTCAGACTTCCTTGGACTTGACAGCATCATATGCGCCCTCCCCACCAGCTGCCTGCCCCAGTCTCAATACAGTAGATACAGCGCATGTGTGCGTGCGCGCACACGCGCACACACACACACATGCTGGGAAAATCACGTTGCTTTTGTTTTTAAAATCCAGGTTATAGCAGCACATTAGATTTCATGCGCAGCTGGCATGCACTCAACCTCTAAGGCCACACACGGATGCAAGACAACAGATGGACGCTGACCGGCTGTTCTAGCCGGGAAGACTTTGAAGCTAATAATAATTGTAAACATCCCTTTTTATCTTTGTTTAATCCTCATAATCTCCTTTCCTCTGCGGCCCAGACTGTTGTTTGTTTTGCTTGATGGATTCTCTCCTTCTGATGCAGCCCTGTCAATATACATCAGGTCCACATGCACTCTGGGGAACCTGCTTGCACTTGTGCAGAGAAGATCTCACTTGTGCCTGTGAGTCTTGTTGCATTTGCATAATAGGCTGCTTAGCATCTGGCATGCAAGCATGACATATAGGTTTTGAAACATCTCAGCCAACCGCAGCAATCTGCACATAGCAGGATGACCTCTGTGATCTTCTCTATGGTCTTTGCCTCCTGTGATGTCACTTCTGGCTTCCAGGAGATTCTTTTTGGTTTTGTGGCTCTCTTTCTAAGGCAACTGTTGTAGTAATGAATTGCTATTAGTTAATGGTTAAGAGGGGCACACAATTCATTACTACAGATGTGTTGCAACGTGCCCTAGAAACAGAGCCACAGAACCCAGAAGCGTTTTTCAGCAATTGTCAATACTATGCTCCAAACTCCAGCAGAACCCCTGCAGACCTTTTGGGACACACTGGCGGCCCTGGCTGAACACTGGTTGCAAAAATCACTGGCTTTAACATTTGCTTAAGAGGTTTATAGTTCTTAAGATTGTGCAGGTGCCTTTGGAAATGGGTTCCAGCCTTTGTGTGTGTGTGCGCGTGCCAGTAAGGGCGATTTGTAGGTGGAACAGATTGTCAAGGGAGGTGGTGGATTCTCCCTCACTGGAGATCTTCAAGCAGAGGCTGAAAATCCACCTGCTGGAGATGCTCTATACTAAGAGGATTTCCTGCTACAAGCAGGCGGTTGGACTAGATGAGCTTGCAGGTAACTTCCATTACTTGTTGCTAAAACTTTTTCAAATGAGAGCAAGGCCGCTTGGGGGGGGGGGCGTCGTCGTCGTCGTCATGTAACCATGTCAGGGGGTGTAGCAGTGGAGGTATGTGGTGGTATGTGACATTTGGCATCCTGTTTCAGGCATGCAAACATTTTGGGCCAATTCTGAAGACAGAGCTGCTGCAGCGGCAGATCTAAGGGAGGGCAAAGCTCTAAGTTTTGCAAGAAGCCTCACCTTGCAGTGGAAATCACTCCTCTCCTGCACCGTTTTAGCCAATCCTCACAGGGAAAAGCAACATCTTGGCGTTGCTTACTGGCTACAGCAGCAAGGGAGAGGAGGGATTTACATGACAGGGTCAGGCTCCTTGCAAAACTTAGAGCTCTGCCCTCCCTGTAGATCCGCCTCTGTGCAGAGGTAAGCAATCATGTGTTTGCTCTGATCCACCCACCCTGCTTTTAGACACAGGCCTATATGTAAGAGGGGCCCAAAGCCCATTTAGTCCAATCTCTTGCTCTGCACAGTGGCCCACCAGTTGCCTCCAAGTAGCCCACAAGCAGGAGGTCAGAAGGCCTACCCAGTAGCGCAGCGAGGGGCCCGGGGCGGTGAAGTTGTGGCATGACACGTGATGTCATTTCCGGGTCCTCCTGGAAGAAGAGGCGGCAGCGGCTTCACAATCTGGCTGCCACTCTGAAAACACTGCAGGAACACTAAGGGCGCAATCCTAACCCGGAGTTAGGCCAGCACAGTTAGGCCAGCACAGTTTGGCCAGCTCAAGGGCCATCGTAAAGTGCGTTTGGACCACTCACGGAGTCAGGGAGGAGGACGCACGACTGTGTGCTGGCCTCTCCAACTGCGAGAGTGGTCCAAACGTGCTTTACGTTGTCCCTTCTGCCAGGCAAACTTTGCTGGCCTAACTGTGCCGGCCTAACTCCCGGTTAGGATTGCACCCTAAGAGGCAGCAGCGGCTGATCAGGAAGTTGCCAAAACATTAAGAGTGGTGGCCACCATCTTGGCTGGGCCTCATGTGACACCCCCCATGTGACACTCCGGCACGATACCCGGGGCATAGCACTGCCACCCCGCTTGTTATGCCACTGGGCACAGCCCTTTCACTGTCCCGCCTCCTCGGCATCTGACATTCAGAGAGTCTGGTGCTGAAAGGAGCCTGTTGCCTTCATGCCTTCTCTCCTCCTCCCACCAGTGGAAGCGCAGTGTGCTGGCCCCCCCTTTACGCTATTCATGGTCCTGGTATTGTTCATGCAAAATCAATCTGGCTCTGTGGAAGTCTATTCACGTTTAAGTCCTTCAAGGAGGCGTAATGAACGCAGACCGAGGGGATATTGATAGCTGCATCGCGTCAAAAGATAACTGCCCTTGAGCAAATATTTGAAATGGAAGGAAATGTTGGCTCTGCCGGTAGGTGAAGGATGACACCCCAAGGTTTGAGGGCCAGGGCACCATTGGAACTCTGCAGGGAGGCGAGAAAAATAGGTGATTATGATGGCACAGAAAAGATGAAGGACCCTGTGATGTGGATTGCCATTCCAGAAGCAGAGGCATCGCTGGGGGGTGGTGTCCCCCAAGGACAGCCCCTACTGTGTTACCCCCACCCCCATGTAGGACCTCCTCCTCTTCCCGGCATGGCCAAATGGAATAAATTACAATGAAATGCCTAAAGGTAGTAGCATCACCCATTAACTTTTCAAGGCTCCTCAGTTCACAAAGGGCGCAATCCTAATCTGGAGTTAGGACGGCATAAACTAAGCCAGATTTAATATCTTTCCCTCAGCTGTCCATTCGGGCAGATTCTCCAATACCCCGCGTGATTGCAGATTGTGTCTTCATTGTTCCCAGGATCCGGACACAGTGGCCCACATATTACTTCGTTGCCTGACCCTTCAACCTCTTGGAGATGTACACTTGGAACCCCTGTTGTCTTCTCTCCCTGGCTCTCCTCCTGATCACTTACTCGTCCTTTTGAGCAGCAACACTGTGGACACCACTAACGCAGTAGCGGAATTTCTTTCCGCAGTCTCTAAACTAAAACCCCCATCCTGACCCCATTCCCTTCCTTGTTCCCCCCCCCTCTTTCTTATTAGCCCCTCTTTCGACTTTTCCTCTGGGCAACACAACCACTGTGCTGGTTACTCTTATCATTGTTCCGTTATTTACTGTTTTTTAATGCCAATAAAGGTTTTTGGAAATTGAATTGAACTAAGCCAGCAAAGTTTGACTGGCACAAGGGCCACCGTAAAGCGTGTTTGGACCACTCTCGGAGTCAGGGAGGATGGCACACGTCTGTCTGCCGGCCTCTCGGACTCCGAGAGTGGTCCAAACATACTTGACGGTGTCCCTTGTGCCGGCCAAACTTTGCTGGCCTAACTGTGCCAGCCTAACTCCAGGTTAGGACTGTGCTCTGAGATGTGTAAAATTATGCACAGGATGGATAGACTTGAGAGAGGAATGTTCTTTTCCCACTTGCACAATACTAGAACCAAGAGACATCCACTGTGTTGGGAGAGTTAGAACAGATACAAGAAAATATTTCTGTACCCAGAGTGTAACGGGACTGTGGAATTCCTTGGTGGTGATGGTGTCTGGCCTGGTTGCCTTTAAAAGGGGATCATTGGACAGATTTCTAGAAGAAAAGTCCATCATAGGTTACAAGCCCTGATGGGTATGTGCAACCTCCTGGTTTTAGACGTAGGCTAGCTCAGAATGCCAGGTGCAAGGGAGTGGCAACAGGATGCAAGCATCTTGTCTACTGAGCTCCCTCATGCACCTGGTGGGCTACTGTGAGATACAGGAAGCTGGACTAGATGGGCCTTTGGCCTGATCCAGTGGGGTTCTTCTTATGTTCTTATACTCTGGTTTCTCTTCAGATTGTATAAATTTTATGTTCTTAAAGCCCAGATTGCGTTACAAGTTATTTACCTCAGAATTTTACCTCAGAATGCCAGATGCAGGGGAGTGGCAACAGGATGCAGGCATCTTGTTGTCCTGTGTGCTCCCTGAGGCATCTGGTGGGCCATGAGATACAGGAAGCTGGACTAGATGTAATGGGCCTTTGGCCTGATCCAGTAGGATGGCTCTTATATTCTTAAGGAGTGCTTTCCTAGGACAAAAAGGTTTCCAGAAGCAAGAGCTGGGAGTGTGACTTGAACGTCCAGCAGAGGCCTTCTTCCAAGATCCATCTCCTTCTGCTCTGATTTGGTTTCTGTTCCAGGTTCTGAGTCCTGCCTTCATCCCGTTCCACTCTGTGGGTGGGGCTAGGTGGAAAAGGGCCGCTCTTCTTTACGACACTGTAGGAATGATGAACAATTATTATCATCCTCCAAGGTGGCTAAGCAAACACCAGCGACCCCTGCCGCAAATGCAGTTTTGATTTGCGGCTTTCATTTGGGGTCAACCAGCTCCAAGTATAGGCCTCTCAGCAGTGGTGTCATTCAAATGATTTAGGAACAGGAACTCACTTTTGATTGGCACTTGTCGGGAACCCGGAACCAGCCACAGAGCCTGTTAGGATCCGGAACGCCCGTTCTGGTCTGTTCCCCCTGAATGACATCACTGCCTCTCAGGTGGTAAATCTCCCTGCTTTGCCCACCTGGGCCAGTGGAAGAATGGAGCTTCACGAGACCCCCCCTCTGCGCTCCCTTTTAATCCAAGATATATCCTCTTTTCCAAGAACTCCCGCCCAGCGCCTCACCCGAGCTGTGTTATCCGAGAGCTTCCTAATCTGTCGAAAGCAGATTATGCCTCTTGCGCTGCCTGCAGGAGCCAGTGGCGTATTTATTCCAAAGTCATTATTTCGGCTTGTAGCTGCATTTCCTGTCTCTCCCCCCTTCTCTCCATCCCTTGTCGCTACCTGCAATTAATGGAACAAAGGAAGGTTAATAAAGAAAAAGACTCCTGCAAAAGGGCACGCTCCCGGGAGTGGGAGGTTTTAATTAATCAGATGTAAATTGGGCTATGTCTTAATGAACAAAAGGAACTCCACCATGTGGCTGAAGGCAGGCTAGGAGTACGAAGGCTCCTTTAACACACACACACACACACACACACACACACACACACACACACACACA
>JAJKFI010000022.1:35487-61240 GCA_029204185.1 Lerista edwardsae | reverse complement strand
TATTATTATTATTATTATTATTATTATTATTATTATTATTATTATTATTATTATTTATACTGCAGATTTTTTGTATGGTTACCAAGCAACACTGTGTCTGAATGGTGATTGTATGCACCTTGGAGGCAGAGAGCTATCCTTTTTGACAATGAGCCTCCATAGGTTCAGTGATGTACAAATGCTGTCCACTGTGAAAAGAGACACTGGGGGGAATGAAGTTGCTCAGAGATTGGGCTACGAATCGGGAACTCCCCAGTTCAAATAATGCTTAAGAACATACGAAGAGCGGCGCTGGACCAGGCCAAAGGCCCATCTAGTCCAGCTTCCTCCATCTCTCAGTGGCCCACCAGACGTTTCGGGGAGTACACGAGACAACAAGATAAAACGTGCATCCTGTTGCTAATCCCTTGAAGCTGTCGTTCAGAGACAGCCTACTTCTAAAACCAGGAGGTTGCACATACCCATCATGACTTGTAACCTGTGATGGACTTTTCTTCTAGAAATCTGTCCAATCCGCCTTTAATGGAATCCAGGCCAGACACCACCACCACATTTGGTGGCAAGGAGTTCCACAGACTAATTACGCGCCGGGTAAAAAGTATTGTCTTTTATCCGTTTGAGCTCTCTGGCTTCTGCACATACACACTGGGGTTGCAATCCAAGACACACTTGCCCAAGAGTAAGCCCCATTAAGCATAGTGGGACTTCTTTAATAAAATATCTGAGAACAATCCAAAACAGAATAAGAATCAGATTTTGGCAGTCATGAATTGGCTGCTGCCTTATCACACATCACAGCTCATGCAATTGCAACTAAACATCCACTTTGGGATCATTCACAGGATCGCTCTTCTGGGAATGACAAACCACTAAATTAATTACAAATCAGTGTGCAGCCACCACAACTGTCACTGCAGAAAAATCGCGTGGCGAGAGAACCCCTGAAAAGCAGCATCCTGCCCCAAACCCGCCTAGTTTTGAAAGTGTTAAATTAAATTAGGGAATGGAAGGCAGAAAGCTGAGAAAGACCTCTATAACTGGCACACAGTTATTGATTGTTGGAAGCAAAAAGCATAATATTGACATCCGTGTATATACAGCTCAACACAGACATGCATCACGAAGCAGCACTGTGAGCATGCGTTGAGCACGATGCGCAGCAGCAGGCCATGTGTGCTACACCTCCGTTCTCTGTGAACCTCCCTCTTCTGATAGCAGCAAGACCATCTCCCAGGCAAGCCAGCAGCAGCAACAGTGTTCAGAGTGCACGCATCCTTGCACGAGACTGATTGAACTCTTGGTCTCAGGCAGCAGTGGGCTCAGGTAGCGGCAAACTGGCAGGGGAACTGGAGAGGACTGGAGTTCAGGCTCCGGCAGAGAGATCTGGGGGTGGAAGAGGTGAGGGCCAGTTGTCAAGTGCCCCTCCAGGTGTGAAAGTGCTGTGTTAATCCAGCTCACTCACCCCACTCCAAAAGCTCTCCTTAGCTGTGAACACTTCATCAGCATCAATTATCTCATTGGCACTTTGCATGGGACCTCCTCCTCCTCCTCTGTTACGAGTCTCATGCTCCCAGTTCACATGGCAGGTTCCACTCCTCGATTGCAGGCAACATCAAAGGCAAGCTACTCATCTATGCAAGGGAAAGAGGGGGCGGAAGGCATAAAGAGGCACATGGCTGGGCGTTTGCCTTCTTGCAAACTTCTTCTGGCCTTCTTGTTCGCCTTGGGCATTTGCTTCGGAATGGGAAAGGCAGGATATGCAGGATGATGATGATGTTGATGATGATGATGATGATGATGAAACCTTGCAAAACTCACCAGTGGCATGAAAATGGTGGGATCATAAGCAGGAAAACATCCTGGAAAATGAGTGTGCAGAATTTTATGGGACTTTAGGATACAGGCGGATAAACACCTGAACCACCATACTCCTGAACTGATTGTCATAAACAAGGAAAAGAAGAAGGTGACAATAATCGAGGTAGCAATACCAGGAGATGCACGAGTGGAAGAAAGGGAATTTGAACAGGTCACAACATACAAGCCTTTGCAAATTGAAATAGAACGGCTATGGAAGAAGGCCACCCTTGTGTCACTCGTAACAGGGGCATTGGACGCAGCCCCAAAGAGAGTTAAGCAACAAACACTTGAACGCACATAAATTTCAGCTGTGCAATTACAAAAGGCAACCCTTTTAGGGACTGCCCACATATTTAGGAAATATCTCTGAACATCCCATGTCCTTGGGAAAGACCTGATGCCCGGAGTATCCCGGTTACTACACTTGTAGTGACTGTGCGAAAGTATGAATAAATAAAGAAGAAGAAGAAGAAGAAGAAGAAGAAGAAGAAGAAGAAGAACAAGAACAAGAACAAGAACAAGAACAAGAACAAGAAGAAAAGAACAACAACAACAAGAAGAAGAAGGAGGTCCTGAAATACACAGTGTAATCCGCGGATTTGACCTACTGTAGATACCAGGGGAAAGCCCAGTTATTAGTCAAACCGGAAGCAGCCACAAATTCACATATCCCTGTACTGGATTCACATATCTGCAGGGGATTCTGGCCACTAGCAAAAACCTTGGTAAGCATGACTAACACCATCACGTTATACATCATTGGAAAGGTAATTTAATGCAGAATGCAATGAAACAAACCACGTCGGAATATCTGTATTCTCTCAAACGTTATGGCCAATTAACCAGAAAAGATTTTTTATATTTACTTAAGGTCGCAATCCAGTGGTGTTATTCTGCCGGAACGCTGGGCAGGACATCCGGGTGATCGACAGCCCGCCCGTCACATTCCGCAGCGTTACGCCATTTGCATAACCAATTATGCCACTTGCGTACATTACGCAAACGGCGTAACGCTACGGAATGCGACGGGCGGGCTGTCGATCACCCGGATGTCCCGCCCAGCGTTCCGGTAGAATAACACCACTGGTGCAATCCATGCGCCATCCTCCCCGATTCTGAGAGTGGTCCAAATGCTCTTTACGCTGCATTTGCAACACTCCTGCGCTGGCACAAGTCCCTTGTGCCAGCCTAACTCCAGGTTAGGATTGCGCCCTAAATTTGATTTTGTCATGAAAGGGGAGGCTACAAAATCTTCTTTGGCCCCGGGTAGCTGAGACCTTAGCTATGCCACTGCTATGTCAAGACAGCGTTCAGGTGCATAATTTACATGCATGTGAGCTCCTGCCCATGCCACCTGAACGGTTAACCCTTACAGACCCAGGGGTCTGTAGCTAGCTGACTGTCATGGAAATGTGAATGAGACGTTTTGTCCATGAGACCTTGAAGGCAGTGGTGATATCCTACCGGAATGCTGGGCGGGACACCTGGGTGATTGGCAGCCCGCCTGTCGCGTACTGCAGCGTTACACTGTTTGCGTAACGTACGCAAGCGGCGTAATTGGTTACACAAACGGCGTAACGCTGCAGTACACGACAGGCGGGCTGTCGATTACCCGGATGTCCCGCCCAGCATTCTGGTAGGATAACACCACTGCTTGAAGGGTCTGGGAAACTAGATTTTGGGTGATCCTCTGTCATCACAGCCACTCTACACCAAAGCCAGAAACCTCTGGAAGAAAGGGCAACACTGAATGTCACCCTCTGGCTGGCAGGTCAGGGACATGATGTAAAAATAAAATAAATACAAAAAATTTATTTTAAATAAAATAAATAAATAAAAGCCAGAGAGCTGGTCATATCTGGAATTCATTGAATAGGCACTTCTTCTTTTTTTTTTTGCAAGCCTAATTATTTTTGAAAACCCATCACAAACAGACCAGGAAGTCTGTGTCACCTGCTGTTCGGTTAAATGATTCTCATCTTGTCATTAGCGGCTTCAAGTCAGTTGATCTGAGAAAAAAAAAATGTCTGCAGCAGAGGCTTAGCTAAAGAAGTGTGTGTGGGGGGGGGGCGGGCGGGGTGCAATTGCACCGGGCAACAAGCTTTAGGGGGGCAACAGGCTGAGCTTGACACTCCCCATTCTAGAGTTCCTGTTTCATCGGCTTGATTCTTCAGTGGCTGATATACCGCTTTGTGTAACAAAAAACCAAAAGCCCTTAAAATTACCAGTAAAAAGGGTTTTGGAAGGGGAAAAAAACGGCCACAAAAAAGACTCTCCGAAGGGCAACAGCAAATGTCAATCTGCCTGGTGTCTCTTTAAATTATCACCCCCCGCCGATCCCTCCAGAGGTGCGGATTGGAGACAGCAGGAGAGCAAAAAGAGACGGATTGAGGTTAGCGCCAGCTGCAGCGGCAACAGAGATTGACGGTTACTGTTAATAACCGCAAATGCTATTCTTGGGCCTGATAATTTAGCACTTAGGGAAAGACGGAGAGAGAATGTTAATGAACTGGCGGAAGTGCTGGCTCTGCACTGGATTCAGGCACATGGAAGCCCTCACACTTTCCGTGGATTGACTCACCATCCCCGCCAGTGTCCGCTTGAAATGGGGTCTCTGAACACCCCAGGGGCAATACACCTTGGAGCCCCTCCGCGCAGTGGTGTCATTCAAATGATTTAGGAACAGGAACTCACTTTTGATTGGCACTTGTCGGGAACCCGGAACCAGCCACGGAGCCCGTTAGGATCCGGAACGCCCATTCTGGTCCGTTCCCCCTGAATGACATCACTGCCTTCGCCCCCCCTAGGAATCCGGAGTCGCTCCCTTTAACCCTCTGAGTGCCGGCCAACCAAGAAGAAAAGCTCTTTGCAGAGGAATTGGGAGGGGGGAGGAGGGAGAGTGAAGTGGGCGGAGTCAGCCCTAATTTTAACTAGTGGAACTGAGTTCCCCCATGTTCCCCCTGCATGACATCACTGCCTCTGTGGCCCCTCCAGCCTTGGTTAAGTTACACGAGACGAAAGGCGAACAAGGACAGCTTCCATCATTTCAGTTCAGGAGGGACCCTGGTGCACAGCCTAGACATAGAGAGCCGTGTTCCCAAACTGTGAGCCGTGTTCCCTGGGCGCTGTGGAGACCAGCCACCGGAGCCGCGGAACCCTTGCAAAAACCCCGCCACCCTACACAATGGATTGGATTGTAGCTTTAGAGGGGAGTTGCGGCCAATGGCCCACTAAGTCAAGGAAGCCGCCAGTTGAAAACGTTTGGGAACCGTTGGACTAGAGTAGTGCAATTCAAACTGTGGGTCAGGACCCACGTGGTGGGTCGCAGCTTGATGTCAGATGGGTTGCGGAAAGCTGGTTCCTGTCCCTTGTGCTGCTTCCTGGCAGCCGAAGAGGCCTTTTTGTTAGCACACAATATATCTTATTATAAAGGTAAAGGTTTCCCCATGACCGAATGATCTAGTCGTGACCGACTGTAGGGGGCGGTGCTCATCTCCGTTTCAAAGCCTGTAGAGCCGGCGTTTTGTCCAAGGATAAGCTTCCGTGGTCATGTGGCTGGCATGACTCTATGCCATAGCGCACAGAACGCCGTTCCCTTCCCACCGAAGTGGTCCCTATTTATCTATTTGCATTTTTAGGTGCTTTCAAACTGCTAGGTTGGCAGGAGCTGGGACAAGTGACGGGAGCTCACTCCGTCGCGCAGTCTTGAACTCCCAACCTTCCAGTCGGAAAGCCCAGCAACAGCGAATTAACCCGCTGTGCCACCACATCTTATTATAAAGGGCGGTAATTTGTACTTGGAACATTCGGGCCTTCTACAAACGAGGCCATGTTGTCACTGCCTGTGCTTCCATGGCAACCTCCGGTTCCATTTGTTTCTGAGGGCTCCGTCCTAATAATTAATACATCGGTCTCATTCATGCGATGCATGCTTGGAACACGTGGAGTGGCCACTGCTGGGACTAACTCAGGTCATATGAAATATTCATGGCTCTAAAGAAAGCAGAATCAACAGGGGTTTTTTTTGGGGGGGGGTGCCTAGGTGGGTCCTGGCAGATGTGACAAGAGCACTGAGCAACCTGGGTCCCGTTTATCAGTGTCATTACCACTTCGTGCCCCTCGGCTTGCGCCTTCTTGAGCCATATTAGCAGAGGGCCCACCCACCCAGGAGGTGGCCAATTGCAGTGGTCAAATCAGGCTGAAGGTTGGTCACCCCTCCCCCACCACTCCTCCCCTCATTCCCTGGACTGGAAAAGTACACGGGAGCCAGCCAGCGCAGGAGAAGAAGTGTGGAGGAGAGTGGTGGGCTAGAGTGTCAGAGAGACTCTGAGACACTCTAGCTCACCACTCTTCTGCTCAGTTCCCATCATGCTTTTCCAGTCTGGGGAGGGTGAGGAGCAGAGAGGGTGGCACATCACTAGGTAAGAGGGGCAGGGCCAGCTCTAGAAGTGGTGGGGCCCAGTGCAAAGGCATTCCTGTGGGGCCCCCCCACCTCCCTGAAGGTCCCCCACTCAGAGTGCTTGTGGTGCCATGTGCAAAATGCGGCACCTGGAAATAGTTGGTGGTGACATGATGACATCGCTGCCGACTGCTTCCATTTGGAGGCAGGGGCAGGTGGGGGGGGCAAGGTAAAGCTTCTCTGCTCAACCCATTGGTTACTTTGGCTTAAGAGGAAGGGCTCCTTGGCTCCTTGAAAAGGGGTAAGAATCTCAACCCCAGGTAGTGGCCGAGGTCCTTCCTTGGTTGTGCTTGCTTTTAGTGCGACTAAAAGTTGGACTGCAGTTGTGGGCCACCCTACATCTAGTTGGGATGGTGTTACCCTGTGTGGGTGCGCATGCATGCACATGGGATGAGGCAGCGTCCCCTGTCAAGGGTCTGCGCTAGCGTGCAGACTCCTCCTGCCGCTGTGCAGCATCGCAACGTGTCCTGACATTGGCAATGACATGAGCACATGATGGCAGAATTTCTGGATTGCCAAACTCCACACCGGGCACAATGGACGGGGGTGGACTCATCTCTCCTTGTAGGACAAAGAGCAGCTTCTGGAGTGCCAGCTCACTATCTCCTAGGGACTGAAGCGGCACACCAAATGCTGCTCCTCTAGACATGGTGGCATGCCTTGGAACTCAAAAAGGAAGAGGGGAAACGGGGCCGAAAAGGAAATGTGGAGGAAAGAGTGGCAGGCTAGAGCGTCTCTCTCTGACACTCTAGCTAAGTATTCTCCTCTCAGCTTCCTCTTCCTTTTTGAACCCAGGAAGCAGGAGGAGCAGTGGAGGTGGAATACGAAAACGGCACTTCTGCCGCCAAGCCAGCCAACCTCAGAGACTTGCTGTTTTTTTTTGGTTTTTTTTTGGGGGGGGGGAGATTCAATTGCTCACTTCCTGAATGCTGTGGTCCTGATCTGAATTCTTCGCCTCCACAGCTGCCTTGTAAAATACAACAGAGATCATCCACACAGAACAAGATCAACCCTCTCTGGCCGGCCAGCAGAGGCATCACTGGGATTTGTGTCACCTAGTATGAGAGTTCATTGTGTCACCCCCCCCCCTTAACGGATCTCCTCCCATACCAGACCATACACAAAATTACAATATATGCACAGCCTAAATGCAGGTACATCACTCGGGTTGGTGTCCCCACCCATTACACTTTACTTATTTTAATATATAAAAGGTCCAGGTCACCCAACAAACCAGTAACCCACAAAAATCCAGGGGGCAACTTGATGACACTCAACACAACAGAATCAGAGTTCTAGCATTAGCTCTGATCCATTGAAATGGCAGCCGACGCCTACTAACACCTGATTGGATCCCTGCTGTGTCACAGCAACACCTCATTGGCTCTCAGAACAATCAGTCTCATCTGTCAGTTTTGAGTTGAGGAAATCCACTTCTTGTTACATAAGGCAGTTGTGTTTTCTGTTTCTGGCTAATGGGCCACAACGTGTGCTAGAATACAGATAAATCAACATGATTTGTTTCATTACATTCTGCATGAAATCCCTTTCCAATGATATAAGAACATGAGAAGAGCCCCGCTGGATCAGGCCAAAGGCCCGTCTAGTCCAGCTTCCTGTATCTCACAGCAGCCTACCAGGTGCCCCAGGGAGGCACGAGACAACAAGGTGCTTGCATCCTGTAGCCCATGATGGACTTTTCTTCCAGAAATCTGTCCAATCCTCTTTTAAAGGCTTCTAGACTAGATTCCATCACCACCTCCTGTGGAAAAGAGTTCCACAGATTAATTACCCGCTGGGTAAAAAAGTATTTTTTTACCAATACTCAGTTTCAGCGGATGCCCCCTGGTTCTGGTGTTGTGAGAGAGGGAAAAGAACATCCCTCTATCAACTCTAACCCTTCCGTGCATAATTTTGTATGTCTCAATCATGTCCCCCCTCAGGCGCCTTTTTCCAGACAGAAGAGCCCCAAACGCTGCAGTCTTTCTTCATAAGGGAGGTGCCCCAGCCCCGTCATCATTTCCGTCGCTCTCTTCTGCACCTTTTCCAGCTCCGCTATGTCCTTCTTGAGGTGCAGCGACCAGAACTGGACACAGTATTCCAGATGTGGCCTGACAATAACATACCATTACAATATTATTCCTAGATACACATTTTTCAAATGTTTCCATAACTTTGGCCAAGAGTGATGTCAACCCCCGGAGGGTGTTCCTGGTGTGAGCCGCAGCCCTGCACCGCCTAGTGATGCCGACCAGTGAATCGCACACCCCCAAATGAAGCCCACTGGCCTGTCCTTTTGGACAGTCAGCTGGCCACCCCCTTCCCACTGGCCACTAATTCGCCTCCTTGGCAAAGGCTCTGGGAGTCAGGTTACAGCAGTGCTGGGGGCTGATGCAGCCCAGCTCTCCCACAAAAGGAAATTGAAGGCTCACGGTTACCAAAGTCTCCTGGGAAAGGAGCAGCACATTAGCCCCAGTGGGCTTGCCAAGCCTCTGGGCTGGCTGATTTCCACCCTCTCTCCCTGGGCAGCTAATTTTGTGAGCTAATTGCAGGACGCGGAGGCCGTTCCCAGCCCCGATGCTTTCTTGCTCCTGGCCTCGCTGATTAGATGGCAAAAGAGAAATATTGGAACGTTTGCCAGGAGCTCGCAACTGCACCAGCTCTCGCGTTGAAAGGGGCCGACGAATTAAATCCTGGGAAAGGCTGCACAAAAAGGCAAAGCAAGTCCTTGCAGCCGATACACGATTGGGGAGGAAGAGCAGGGTTCTCTTCCGACGTTGTCTCAGAGCGCAATCCTCACCTGGGGTTAGGCCGGCATAAGTTAAGCCAGCAAAGTTTGGCTGGCACCAGGGCCACCGTAAAGCACACTTGGACCACTCTTGGAGTCAGAGAGGATGGAGCATATCCAGTGATGTCATGCAGGGGGAACGTGGGGGAACTCAGTTCCACTAGTTAAAATTAGGGCTGACTCAGCCCACTTCACTCTCCCTCATCCCCCCTCCCAATTCCTCTGCAAAGAGCTTTTCTTCTTGGTTGGCTGGCACTCAGAGGGTTAAAGGGAGCAACTCCGGATTCCTAGGGGGGCAAAGGCAGTGATGTCATTCAGGGGGAACGGACCAGAACGGGCGTTCCGGATCCTAACGGGCTCCGTGGCTGGTTCCGGGTTCCCGGCAAGTGCCAATCAAAAGTGAGTTCCTGTTCCTAAATCATTTGAATGACACCACTGAGTGTATCTGTGTGCCGGCCTCCCTGACTCCGAGAGTGGTCCAAACATACTTTATGGTGTCCCACGAGCCGGCCAAACTTTGCTGGCCTAACTGTGCCGGCCTAATCCCAGTCTCACAGCGGCAATTTTCCTCCTCTTGGTGCTGGCCGTTTCTCAGCTGGGTGGCTGTTTCCTCGGGCGGGGCCAGCATTCCTTCCAAGTTGACCAAGGACGCAGGTTGTGGGCTGGGAGTGCTGGGCACAGCTTCTGTTCCCAGTGCAAAAACCCCACACATTGTCTCCCCCCCCCTGCAGACCACTGCCCCAGCCAGGCAGCGAGCCTGAGATGGGAGTCACCAGTGACTCAAATCTGCGTCCTGCTGCTCAGAGAGACGCGTGCCCTTTGGAGCGGGGAGACGTAAAGAGCAATGGAATCGGTCAGCTGTGCAAGTCGAGCTCAGGCAACACACAACAGGGGTCTGGAGATGCACAGGGAAAGCACACGCATCCCTCTGGGTCCAGGTAAGGGTCCCAGTGCGCTATCAGCAGATGGGGAGGAAGGAACATGGGGGGGGGGAAACAGACAGGCAGTCGATAGGATAAAGTCGATAGAGGGATGTTCTTTTCCCTCTCTCAAAACACCAGAACCAGAGGGCATCCGCTAAAACAGAGGTTTGGGAGAGTTAAAACAGATAAAAGGAAGTATTTTTTTACCCAGCGGGTAGTTAATCTGTGGAACTCTTTGCCACAGGAGGTGGTGATGGCATCTGGTCTTGATGCCTTTAAGGGGATTGGACGGATTTCTGGAGGAAAGGTCCATCGTGGGTTACAAAGGTGGAGGGCTACTGGTACTGGATGCAAGCATCTTGTTGTCTCATGCCTCCCTGGGGCACCTGGTGGGCCGCTGTGAGATACAGGAAGCTGGACTAGATGAGCCTTTGGCCTGATCCAGCAGGGCTCTTCTTATGTTCTTATGTTATGTTCAGTCAGCAGTGGCTTCCGTCTCCTGCGCCCCCTGCACTTTAGAAGGCATGTGCACGACTGCAGTGCCCCACAACCAGACAGCAGCTGGGCAATGAGTGGGGCTGCCCCCTGCTCCCCCCCACTGCCTGGTGAGCCCCCTTTCAGGCTCTGGGCCCCTGGTCGGTTGGTCAGGGGATGGAGGGAGGCAGCAGGGAACACAAGCACAGCAGACGCGCTCTGCCAGATCAGAGCAAGGGCCTGCCCGGTCCACCTCCCTGGATCTCGCATTAGCCCACCAGGTGACTCGGGGAGCACTCCAGACAACAAGGCACCTGTACCCTGTTGCCGCGCCTTTGCATCTCGCATTCAGAGGCAGGCTACCTCTAAAACCCAGAGGCTGCACCAAGTCACCGTGGCTCGTAACGTAGGAGGGACTTTTCCTCTTTCCACTTTCCTTTCCAAAGCTTCCAGGGCCAGGTGCCGTTGCGACGTCCTGTGGCAAGGTGTTCCGCAGGTTAACTGCATGCTGGCTACAAAAATATTTCCTTTCCTCTGTTCTGACTCTCCCTCCAGTGGATTCTCCTTGGTCCTTGTGTTATGGGAGAAGGAAAAGAACATCCCTCTGTCCACTGTAAGGGAAGAAAGGGGTGGTCTGCTGCTCCCACCCGCCCCCGTTCCCCTCTACCTCCCAGTAAGCTCAGGGTTGAACGGGGAGGCTTACTAGGACGTGGAGGGTGCAGAAGACAGCCAGAGATGCAATACGTGCCAGAGGGCAGCAGCAGGCTGGAACTAGTTCCCAATTCCATTATTCCACAGCAATACGTTGAAGATACTGCCTTCCGCAGCTCAGGGAGGAGGCCACGTGCAGCCTCCTTGGGCGCCTCCGAAAGGCACTTCAGAGGCCTCCAGAAGGTCCTCTGGGCCCCACCCGGGTGCCACATGCCCTAGCTATGCCACTGGCAACACGGCTAGGCAACCGTTTCCCCAGGCCCTGCTGCAGGTAAAGGAGGTGGCTCCTGTACGGCACGTGGATTCTAACGATGGGATACCCATGCGCAGGTGCAAAGGGCTCCCGTGAGCATAGCTGATGCCATCCATATCCGGATGTCTCCCTGTGTCCCAGTGCCAATCCGGCTGGGTGCTGGAGAGACAAAGCGTGGCGTGTGTGCCACTAATAGCCACCAGCACCCGCTACGGGGAGGACCATGCAGTCGTCAGAAGCCACTGAGCACCGGTTTCCGATTCCGTCTAGACGCAGCAGCCAGCCAGTCGTGTTCATCCTCAGGCAATCGAGCTACGCTGGAGGGCCACTCATCTCCACCCTCCACACCACAAGTGGGCAGATCTGCGGCAGCGTTTCGGTCCTGTTCGGCACCCGAGTCCGTTCTGCGCAACAGCTGCTGCGACCAGAAGGCAAACGACATCTGGATGATGATGATGATGATGATGATGATGATGATGATAATAGGATTTATATACCGCCTTTCTTAGGTCACCAGACTTCTCTAATGACTATAACTCAAGGCGGTTTACATAGGCAGACTTTATTCAGAAACCTGAAAGTTTTTACAATTTATACAGAAATGTTCTCTCTTTCAAGAACTACACACATACAGATGGATCTTTCTGGATTTAGTCCTTCTTTCTGGCCACCCGTTTGTCTTCTTGCTGGCTGATAAGCGGCTTCCCTGCTCCCACCAGAGAAGTGGCTGACTTCGGCACAACTCCCCCTCACACAAGGCAGCCGAAGCTCAGCTGTTAATCAGTCACAATTAACGAGGTCTGCCGCTCACAGAGACTTCCAGCTGTCCCGAACTCACAACCTTCAGCTCTTCAGCTCTTATCTTCAGGCAAACGGAGGCATTGACCCTCTTGACTAAATCGAGAGAATGTGCCACCGTCTTGCCGAACCTCTGCAATCTTTGAGGCAAAGACGGTGCACTCTTAACGCTTGGGCAATGTGCTAAATCCTGATGTCCCAGAGGCAGGCCTGTGCTTTGGGAGGCGACGGTGGCACCCACAGGGCTCTCGTCAGAAGGTTAGTGTCTGAAAAGTCAAGCCCAACATCTGTACGGCGCATTGTCTTTGGTTCCAAAGCTCCCTGCCTGATTTGATGCTTCCGTCGTCTCGTTATTGCAATCCAATCCGTCGGTGACGGTTTTTTCCTACGAGAAGCTGCCGCAAGCCCTTTTGATTGCTTCACCCCGAGGACCCAAAACAGCGGTGGAATTTAATGTTTGAAAGACTTGTTATTCAAAACGTTGCCTGTGGATTAATAAAAGCATCAATTATTAAGGAGCCAAAAATGCTCCCTGGTGGTGGTTTTGCACAAAGTTAATGTTTAAGCAGAGAAGGTCGTTTGCAAGCTTAAGTAGAAAAAGCCGGTTTTATTGCTGGAAGGAGACCCTCGGCGTCGGCGCTCCCCCACCTTCTCCAACAAGCGGCACTGCACGGATTCTTGAACAGGCCCACAGGCGCAGCACAGACGGAAACTGCGACCAGCTCACTGATGGGCGACGTTAACCGCAGCGCCGAATGTCAGAGGCCTTTAAAAAAAGCACTTTGAAAAATGGGGATCGCAACAGCCCACCGTACAAGAACTGATGAGAAAGAGGCAAAAGCTGAAAGGTCTTTCAGAGACCTGAAACTTCACACAAGCGCAATTTGCCGCACGGGACAGGAGAGGCAAAGGGCACAGAGCGTTGCTTCCCAAACCTTTTTGACTGGTGGGTCTCTTGACCTACTGGGCCATTTGTCACAGCTCCCCATTACGGCTACAATCCAATGCATTGTTTAGGGTAGCAGGATTTTCACGAGGATTCCACGGCCCTCCTGGCTGCTATCCACAGCTCCCCAGGGCTCACAGTTTGGGAACCACTGGCATACACAGCAAGGATTAATCATAGAATCATAGAGTTGGGAGGTACCTTTAAGGTCATCTAGTCCAACCCCCTGCTTGTAGCAGGAAATCCTCCTAGAGCATCTCCAGCAGGTGCCTTCGAGCCTCTGCTTGAAGGTCTCCAGAGAGGAAGACTCCACCACCTCCCTTGGCAATCTGTTCCACTGTCAAACTGCCCTTATCATCAATAAATTCTTCCTGATGTCTAGATGGAAACTCCTCTCTTGCAGTTTGTACTCATTGGACCTAGTTCTATGGTCATAGGCAGCAGATGAGAACAGATTTGTCCCTTCTTCCTTATGACAGCCCTTCAGATATTTGAAGAGTGCTCTCATATCCCCTGTGTGTGAATGTGGTTTTTGGACAGGGTGCTCTGATGTATATACAGAGATCTTTCCCCCCTCCCCACTTCCCTCCCTTGGTTCTGAATGTGCTTTTTGGACTGGGAGCTCTGATGTTTATATGGACGACTGGAAGCATAAAAATGTGAAAGATATGAATGAATGTATAACTGTGAGGTGACTGCATGTCTGGGGGAGCAGGAAGAGTCCTGCTGCTTGGGGAGTTTGTGCCCCTCCATTTTTCATTTTTTAAAATCCTAGGTGTGCTGTCACAATTTCCTGTTGTGATGTCACTTCCTGGGGCATCTCTTTGCCCTCTGCACCGGGCTACTCTTCCATTAGCTACGCCACTGCACGTAGGGCTGCTGATTCTGTAGGCTTGACCTGGAGTCTCCAGGTCAGGAACTGATGTCCCCCCCCCACTGCAAAATGCACACAAAAGACAGCAGGGGCCAGGAGGACTATACCTCCAGCAGTGTGCAAAGTATTTTGCAAGGGGTGATGGAAAACCAATTGATTTCTGCCTTTGGTGGAGTGGGGAGCAGATGGCTTTCTAATGCTCTTGAAATAGAAAGGCTGGGTGGGTTTGGTTTGCCTCTGGCGGGGCAGAGAAAATATGGTTCAAGTTCCAAAGAGGAGAGGGACTGCTATGACATCATCATGCCCCATCCCTAACATCTCAGGCTTCCAGCTACCTCCAGTTTGCTAACCCTCATGAAGCCTAGAAACTTAAAATTGGTTTTAATAGTTATCCATGGATCCTGTATCTGCGGTTTCAATGATCCGTGGATTGGGCCCCCTTATCTTACGGTACTTTATTATTCAGGTTAAAAAACCTTCTTGCTAGGGGGGGGGGAGCAGGGGAGAAGCCTATGCTTAACATAGGTTCCTGCCCCCCATAGATACATGAAACTATGGATAAGAGGGAATTCTATCTCGCCCAGACACTGGGGCACACATTGGAGAGTCCCACATTCAGCCCATGCAAAACTCTTTCCCTTTAGATTGCAGAGGAGCTTGTGTGTGTTTATGTGTGTGTGCACGTGCTCTGTGGTAGAAATGTAATGTAGTGGATGCTATTATGGTTCTATTTCATAGCATAATAGACAAACCTGAACTCACGGCTACAGTTTTCAAATCCAAGTCACCCAACACCTTTCCAAATAAAAATTAAGCCCCCCGCCCCGGGCCAAGAATCGCTTTTCATGTCTTTTTGAGCGATTGCCTATTCCCATTCATCCAAAACTTAGAGGGAAATAATTGCAATAATTATGCAAGAGGCCTCCTTACAATCTGTGGAGATTTGCAGGCTGTTAAGTGGTATAAAAGAAAATGCGTTCATTCTGACAACATAGCCCTAAAATAATGCTTCTACTTGATGTGATTTATTGAAATGCTTTTGTGGTTTTATCATGCAGCATATCAGAGGAAATGGGATTCAATTAAGGCATCAAGACATTTCAGATACTCTTAAAAATAAAATCTAGACTAATTAGTATTTTGAGCCAGTTTCCAGCACCAGCCAGCTTTGTGGCTGTGTCCAACAAAACAAAACAAAAACAGGCTTCTTGCTTCGTATTGGTGAAGTTCACAGCAAATAAGAATATGTAACCTTTGTGTAATTCTTTCCGAGCATGCAAAGCCCTCAATGTGCTGATCTTGGTCTTAAAAGAAGCCTATAAGGCAAGTATTGTCTCCCATTTTACAGATGGGGAAGACTGAGGCCAAGGACGAGCATGGCTTGTCCGAACTGGTGGTTTGTGGCAGGGATTGAGACCTCTTTTTCTAACAAGTTCTTGACATGCTTCGTCAGGCACTGGTTGGGCTGACCCCGAGTCCATCATAAGCCAAATTTGTCCGCATTCAAGACCACTCCCCTTTCCCCCCACAGTTCTGGTTTCACAGTGGTGAGCCAAGAGAAGATCTCTCATTTCAAGCAGGTCCAATATTCCCAGATCAGAAGCTGGCCACATGCATCATGTTTCCTCTACCCAAAGAGATTGCAAACCATCTATTACTCTTGCAAAAAGCTACAGAGGACACAGCTCCAACAAGCAGCTGTTGCCTCCCCTAAGCTGTAACTTTAATTAGAACAATGCAGCTTGCCTCCTAATCACCCAGGAAAGGATGCTAAGAGTACACCAGATTAGCCTGCACTTTGATTGATGGCTCAACACTACAAGGTAGGCTCTTTCCCCCCCCACACTCCTTGCAGGCTTTATGAATGGGAGGAGGCAAAAGGCCTTTACAGAACACCAGATCCAGCATATTTTCAGAATTGCCAAGCAGTGGTGTAGCTAAGTTGTGCTGGGGGTACATTCTCAGGTACCAGGCCTTGAAGAGGTGCCAACTTGCACCCCCAACAGTAGATTCTGAGGCATCCGGGAGTTGTGGGGGGGGGGCAAAGCAGCGCATGGCCTCCTCACACCCAGAACAACTGGCGGTCTTTGCACCAGTCTTTGCAAAAATTGACACCCTCAGCAGACATTTGAGATTACGTACCTGCGTGCCATTTCAGGGCTAGGAAATACGTTCTTGAGCCACACTCACAGCCCAATCCTATGCAGTTCAGTGCCGCCAAAACAGCTGCTGCGGTGTCCTGCTGTTCCCATGTCGCACCCCTGCAGCTACTACGGGTTTGCTTGAATAAGTGGCACAGAATCAAGTAGATCTGTGTCGGGCTCCGAGGCTCAGGAGGGCAGGTAGGATCCAGTGGATCTCTGCTGCCCACCCTCTATCCAACCAGATTACCAAATCCCTTCCCTGGCCATGCCCACCAGCAAGCATAGCTCGTTCCCCAACCCCCATAAATATTGGGCAATGTCACAGTGCATTTGATACCAACCTGGTGCAGAGTTGTAGCATTTTTGGGTCTCCTCCACTGCATGGAGTGTCTCGCACCATAGAATCATAGCGTTGGCAGCCCTTCCGGTATTTGAAGAGTGCCAACCAAGGCTCAGCCAGATGTCATCTGGAATGATTATTGTGCTACTTTCTTGCTTGCATTTCTTGCCAATTCTCAGACTGAACACTTCGTATCTCCCCCTTCTTAGAGTCCAGGGCAAAAGGGGCATTTTTTCCTTGAACTTGTCCCTCCAAACTGCCGCACAGTTTGGAGGGAATTTTCTTCCCTCCGAACTGTGCTCTTCTTTCTCATCACCCCTCGGTGCACCTGGAATACATTGTACAGACACCAAAAGGTGCACACGTGCCAAGAACTACGGCATCTTTATTTTGTTAACTTGTTCTTAATTTCCCCCGAAAGCACCCTTGGCTAACAGGTATGGCCGGCCAAAACACAGGTCCTGCTTGATTATCTGCTGATTTTCCATATTTGGCTCAATACAGGTCCCCTGACTTGTGTTGAACCTGATCAGGCTCTACTTCCAGGCAGCTCCAAAGGGTTTTCTGCGGCCCACAGAGACCACATGTGGCCTCTATGGGCCTCAGGAACAGCCATTTAGGGAAAAAAAACCCTGCACTTATGGTTTATGGGAGTTGCACCTTGGGCAAAAAAACCCTGCACTTCTGGTTATGCACGGCCTCTGAAAACCGCCCCGGACCCAACCAGAGCACAGCTTTGGAGGGTGGGGTTTTGCCCAAATCTGCAGGTTGCATTCCCTGCAGATGTCTGCATCCACAGGAACGGACCCCCCGCAGATAACAAGGCTTGACCGACTTGCCTCACTAGTCACTTCATAGCCAGCAGGAATCTTCTCCAGGCAAGTAGACAGAATAGCTTTATACAAGTTGATTTGGGGCTGTCGATGTAAACAATGTACAAATACAAGGGCAGGAAAGCCGGTGAAAGTGTTGGTGGTGACTGATTTATGTGGACTTAAGTTGCAACAGTCTAAAAAAAAAGAGGAGATACACGGGGCCAATACGGATCTAGCCCAAGGCCCATCTAGTCCAGTTTCCTGTTTCGTATAGTGCCCAACCAGATGCCTCAGGGAGCACATAAGACTACAGGCTAGCTGTGTCTTAGCTGTGCACCTGGCATTCAGAGATGGCCTTCTAGAACCAGGAGGTTGCATTTACCCATCGTGGCTTGCAACTTGCGATGGACTTTTCTTAAACCAATCTGTCCAATCCCCTTTTTAAGATGCTTGGTCATCTCCATTTTTACCAGCCATTTATACTGAAAGGATTACTTGGCAAATAAAATCTATTTAGCCAGGTAAAACACATACTTCTGAGTTCCCACCTCTGTGAGAAAGGGGAAACTGCTAAGATGCAGTCTGCTGCTGGACACATTGGAGCAAAGCATCAACTGCACATTGATGCAGATTTAATCAACTAAAATTTGTAGGATTAATAAATTAAGCCCTTTTTAATCAGGGGGCAGCTTCTGTTATTTAAAACCCCCGAAGGTATTCACAAGCCACGATAACCTAGGACACTTCTCAAAAAAGCAGAAAACTACTTTATCTGCAAGAAAATGTTTATTTTTTTGTAAACCCCACAGAAAAAAAAAGAATGCAGCCAAGACTGAGTATTTCAACAAAAGTCGTGCCCAAAAGGCGGCCTAAAAAAAGAAAAAGAAAAAAATGGGGGAACCTCAACACAAAAAAGTCAGTGACAATATTCCATGTTTTGCACAAAGATGAAACCCTATGACATTTGCGTAACACTTTCCTGGTGACAATTACACAGGATGATTCAAAAATGCAAAATGACAACAACATGCACACCTGGCTAAAGCTAGAAGTTTTTATCTCAAAAGAAATCTCCGATTAAAATGATGGATCTTTAATACTCCTATTTTTTTTTAAATCAACTTCCTTGTCCTACTTAATTTTTTATTTTTTTTAAACAGGGCAGACCTGCCAATTTGTATGAAACCTTTAAAAATTGTGTTTTGTTTACAGAACCTTGTCCTTCAAGAGTCCACTGCATGTTTGCAAAATCATAAAGGTTTGGGTTTTTTAAATATAATTTTGCCAGTTACTAATACAATGTTGTATCCTCGCACCATTTTCCCTTCCCACCCAGACCCCAATCTTAAACACTTCAAAATCTGCCAGTGCAACACACCTTCCTACCAATGCACAAATACATTTAACTGAAATCTTTGTGCAATTGTATGAGCTTCCTTTTTAAAAACTCTTAAAAAAAAACTCCTTGGCACATCTGCTGAGATTTTGTCAGCCCTATTGAAATTGAACTGTCAAACACAAGATGGTATAATCGCAGTTGACTGAAGAAACAGATTAAGGGGAAAAAAAAAGGCCAGAGCTGCAGTTTGTATGAGTAGGCTTGACAGTCTCCTGGATACAGTAAATGGCACATTTCTTCTTTCAGCAAATGCTGCTCCCTCTATTACTACCAAGCCCTCCGCAGCAGTTACTAATCAAATTAACACTGTTTGATTTTGTATCTCTTTCTCCCCACCCCCCAAAAAAGAAGCTGTAACCTTGCATCGCAATGGACATCCCAATGACCACGCACGATCTTGCAGTAGACTCTGTAAAATGAGCTGGGAGTTATAAGCTAGATGATCGCGAAAGGGGAGAACGTTGTTTAAATTACCAAGGTTCCTCTTGAAATGCCTTCCTCTCCCCCTACCCCAAGGCACTGCTGAACAAGACTGGTTGCAATTCTCAAGTGACTAAACACACCAATGGGATCTAAGACACGTCACATGACCGCTATTGTCACGCCATCTAGCCTTCCACCATTATTTCTGCCTTCCCTTAAAACCGACGCCCTCCCCCCGCCCCCCACAAAATATGTTTGGTCCCTAGCAAATTGATTTTTTTGCGCACAGGTTGTAAGCCTAAGGTTTCCTTCTTAAGAAGAAGGAAAACTTAGGATATAACCTGTTCTTCTCCCTCCAGCACCCTGTAATACACTGACATTATCAAAGCTTTGCTTAACTATTTAAACCCTTTCGCTCTAAAAACCTAAACAATTTCCATCATTATTCCTGGCAATTCTAAATTTGCCATTTTGGCTTCATTATGTTTAAAATTAAAAAAAAAAAAAGGAGGAGGAAAGGGTTTAGAATCCAGCAAAGCTCCAGGTTATTTCTGTGTTTTCAAGAGGAAACCTTGCAAGAGTATATATAGAATATATAGTTTAAAAAGGCAGAATTTGCAATGTGAAAATCAAGAGTTGTGGGGTTTCCCCGCCTTTACGCAGTGGCCAAGAAAAAAAACTGTAAAGTTCTGTGAGGTTTTCTAAAAATTTACAAGAAAAACTGATGGGCAGTTCTAGCCAGACCTTGATGTTGGGTTCTTTCCCTCCATTTCCCGCTTTTTATTTATTTCTTTATTTTTATTTTTTTGAACAGTAAATCAGAACAGTCTCACACAATACAAATTTCATCTTGACTGCAAGAAATTTTTCTGTGCGATGCCCTCTGCGCGACAAACGGGGCGTTGGCGTTTACTTCTTCAGGGGCTGATAAACTGAGGCGTTGGGGTCAAGTCCAGAAGGGCTGGTCTCCACAAATTTGGAGGAGTAATGGGGGGAGACGGGACTCAGCGTGCTGGTGGCCGCAGTGTACGTGATGCTGGGCATGACCGCCATGACCTCCGCTATCTTCTGTTTTAGGTCCTTGATTTCCTGGTCTTTCTGGATGATCTGCCCTGGAAATGGGGAGGGGGAGAGAGAGAAAGTGTTGGCGTCACCAGCTCAGGACAGGCCAAGCCCGCAAACAAAACGTGATGATGGTGTGAATCCGATGGGAGGCACCCAGCGTACCGGGTGAATAGCACCGCTGGAGGCACCCAAGTCAATGCATTAAAGCAACACACACACACACACACACACACACACACACACACACACACTTAATTGGCGGTGTCCTCTTGGGCTGCACACTTAAAAACCAACAACGGAGGGCCTGCAGTATCTGTGGGCTCTGCATCTACGGAGTTAGCCATCAGCGGACTAAAAAGGGATTAAAAACCTTTTCCCGCCTGCAGCCTGCCGCCATTTCACAGCTGTCTCTGGCGGTAGCAGTTGCCTCGCTTTGCACAAGGGAATCAGTGGAAGTTCAGGCAGTTTGCGCCAAGGGTCCCCAGCGTTCCATCTGCAAGCTGGGGCATTTGCGGATTTTGCCATTTGCGCAGAGTCCCGGAACCACACCGCTGTGGATACGGAGAGCCCACCGGGGGAGAATTCGAGCCTCCCACCCGCTAAGGCAACAGATGTTGTGTTGCTGCAGTCCTTGCAGTCCCCCTTTTCTAGCCTTAAGAAGGGGCCTTAAGAAGCGGCAGGCAGGACTAGCAAGATCTTGACACCGTCCGCGCTGCTGCCAAAAGAACTGGCCCCCTAGCACGTTATCAGTACACTTTAGTGGTAGCCCTGGAAGTGCCCGGGTACCCCAAACCATCACGTCCAATGATTTGCTCTTCTGAAGAACCACCATTAGGAAAACCCCGAGGCCTTTCCAAAAACAGCCAGGGTGGCCCAGTGGTTCTGGTGCTGGACCTAGGCCTGCAGGTTCGAATCTGCATTCGGCCACGAAGCTCCCAGGGTCAGTCACCAGCTCTCAGCCTCGCGGGGTTGCTGTGAGGACTCAAAAAGGGAACCGTGTACGCAGCCCTGAGCTCCAAGGAGGAGGGGCAGGATAAGAATGTGAAAATAAAAAACAGGGTCACTTGTGATTAAATACGGACACACTTACACAGGTGTGTGCATCCTGAATCCCCCCTTTCCCTTTCTGGCTACTTTTCCAACACAAGAGCTGGTGGGAACAGAAACCCCCCCCCCAGCCGTGTTATGCTGCCGGAATGCTGGGCGGGACATCCGAGTGATCGACAGCCCGCCCGTCGCGTTCCGCCGTTTGCGTAACCAATTACGCTGCTTGCGTACGTTACGCAAACGGCGTAATGCTGCGGAATGCGACGGGTGGACTGTCGATCACCCGGATGACCCGCCCAGCGTTCCGGCAGAATAACACCGCTGCCCCCCCTTGCAATTAACAGAATTGAGGAGCCGCCAGGAGGCAGGCAGGACATGGGCTCCATGACTGTAACCATGTATAGCCAATTCAGGCAGAAAAGTGGCTTCTGAATTGGCCCACACTATTTTGAAGTGTGTGCACATGCACACTTAGAAAGGGGGTGACGTTGGCGAACGTGAGTGAGTTGGAAACTCTCTCCTTCCAACTTCAATGGCCCGCTGGCACGTGCAACCCTCTGAAAGCCTGTGTCACCGTTGCACACCCGTTGTCTTTCCGGTGTGATAAGATGATGAAAAAACAAACACGCACGAGCCTGATTGGTCTGCGATGTAGGCAAACCTGGATTTGGAAAAATCTGGCCTGCTAGATACTACGCATTCATGTTCCCATTCAGATCAGTGTTTTTGCAGCCAGGGACCAGAATTCTTATGTTACCTCTGTGCACCCTCTGCTGGCTAAAAGGCAGTTCACCACCGAGAATTACAACATGAACACAGCAGAAAGAAGGAAAGGAGGTGACTCTGGAAAACTTTTTTGCACCTCCAAAAGGCCCCTTTTCAGCTGTTTTTTAGAGCTGTTGGGGCTTAAAAGAGTGAGAAAACATTTGGGTGGGGGGAGGGAGATCTGTTGTCAGTGCTGCCCACATTGCTGGGCTGCAATGAAACCGCTATACTGTATTCAGCAGCGTCATGCAGCCGGAATGCAGCCCTGTGGGGGCAGGGAAGACGGCGAAATGGAGCGGTACGCAACAGGCAGGCTGCCGCTCACCCGTTCCTCTCCGCCCCCGTGGGGGCAGGGAAGACGGTGAAACGGAGCAGTACGCAACGGGTGGGCTGTCGCTCACCCGTTCCTCCCGCCCAGCGTTCCAGCTGCATGATGCCGCTGACTGTATTATGATCAGTTTCTAGCTTGCAGTCGGCGTGCACTGTGCTTTTCAATGGATGAACGGACAACATGGCGTGGCAAGGCAGGAATGAGGCAATGGGGATATTCCCACCCCACTGCCCATGCCAATTTAAAGCACGGGGCAAAAGATCAACTTGGGTTCCTTAACTGCATTATGCAGCCAAGTGTGAAGGGCAGTGCAATACCGCAACATCATTGTGTGCCTCAAACACAATCCCCAGAAAGAAGAAAAGCTTGGGCGAGCCAAAGAAACAGCACCGCAACCAAGACAGCATTGTGCGTTTTTATAGGGTCCACCAGCCTCTCAACTCCCCCTCCCTTTGCCTCAAAAATGTGTGGATCGACACATCTGGATGGAAGGGTGAAAAGCAACCTGCACCAGAAGGTTGATTCTCCAAGGTCAGAAACAGCAGCAGCTATCGAGCAACTGCCACAAATTGAACCTTGTAAGCAAATTCTCCCTTCTTATCCTATGTCACCCCCCCCCCACATTTTGCTTTCCTGAACAGCGCTTACAACTGAAGCTAAGCAGGAGAATCTGTGGTTTGTTTTTGGATGGGAGGCGGACGCCAGGTTGTGACAAGCTCAGTGGCGTTTCTACAGGGAGGGCAAAGCTCTAAGTGTTGCAAGAAGCCTTACCCTGTCGTGTAAATCCCTCCTCTCCCTTGCTGCTGTAACCAGTAAGCAACGCCAAGATGCTGCTGTTCCCTGTGAGGATTGGCTAAAACGGTGCAGGAGAGGAGTGATTTCCACGGCAAGGTAAGGCTTCTTTCAAAACTTAGAGCTTTGCCCTCCCTGTAGAAACGCCTCTGGACAAGCTGCAGTACCTGTGGTGGCAGAACGGAGTCGCTGTGGAGCTGATTGGGCAATGTGGGAATGCATGATGAGGCCAGCTGGCAAAAGAACGGACTACGACCTTGAGGACCTGTCCAGGCCTGACTTGCGATTGCCTGCTGAGGCTCGGCGGATCACAAGAATACTGTATAGTACAGTATATTTGTAAAAAAAACCCATTGAAAAATCGTGGTTTAGACTAGCCTGCCCATGTAAGCCGCCTTGGGCATTTGCTTCGGCATGGGAAAGGCGGGGTATTCTTCAAATAAATAAAATAAATAAATAGCTCCATAGGAGTAAGGGCTGGAACCCAATGGGCCACACATGGAACAACCCCATGGGACTTTTTTTGGGGGGGGGGCTCTCTTTTGTACTCTATGAAAAACCAGCTCAGAAGACCAGGGAGCCCTTTGAAGCAGTATTGGCTATGGAGGGGGAGATACAAGTGGAAAATGCAACCCAAGAGGAGAAGCTGGCACGTCCCTCCCCACATAGGTAGAGGTGGGCTTGTTTGTGCAGATTTTGGTGCTTTCCAACGTTAGACGTGCAGAAAGAGGTGTGGCGTGTTTTATTCCAAAGGCTCATTTTTCTAAATGATAACTATAGTCGCCTTAAAAGTGTACTAGGTAGGTGATATAGACTGTATAGTGTCAGCAGATGCAGCCACAGGCACATAGAGGGGTTAGAGAATGTTTTTTCCTCCCCAAGGGTTTTGGGTTTGGTTGTTTTTTTTTTTAAACAAAATTGAGAAGTACAGAAAGTGTTGTGTTTTTATTTCATTACTAGCTGTTTGTGACCCGGCGTTGCCCGGGGGGGAGAAATTATCCCCAACGTAAGGAAGCAGTGTACCACATGTGGTGCACATCGTTCCAGGCGTTCCAGAGGAATGGTGGAACATACACACAAATATGCAAACCTCCCTCAAAAGCATGACATAGTGAGATCCATATGTAGACATACAGAACCCGTCCCTGAAATAAAACAGTATTGATGACCTGGAACCCACAATGCACACTATCACTGTGACATGAATGAGGAAACAGGGACAGCATCAACTAAGAGAGCAACATGAAGGTCCCACTTATTGTCTGCAGGTCCAGCCCTCACGTATGAGAAACAGGCAGAGGTGGCCTGTGAGCTCCCTGGACATAGGCCCCTCTCAGATCCGACTGGCTGCTGGAACTCTGTGGATCCTGCTCTTTCCTCCCTGGCCCACTCAGGCCACGCAGGCGAAGCACTTTAGTTTCACTTTCTGTTCTGCTCAGTTTCAGCTGAGCTGCTGCAGAATCGTCTGTGACCACAGGGTGGCAGCAGACCTGTAGCCCCATGCAATCCCCTTGGTTCCTGATGATCCGGCCCCCTCCCTGAAAAACGGGGGGCTGTAGGGGGGTCTGACCCCCGCAGTGATTCCTTCCAGGCTGCAAGGAACGTGTGTGCCAAGTTTCGTGGCCGTGGGTCAAGGCATGGAGACGTGTATAAGGAACATACATACATACATACCCGCATACATACACACACACACACACACGTCCATTTTTATATATATAGATCACCCCCCCCAACCCCCACCTCTACCCCAGGTGCATGGAAGCACTTCCACCTTGCTCCATGGGGTTCCACGCACCCTCCTGACGGCCTCTCGCGGGGCACCCCTCCATTTTCCACCACAGTCCGGCAGTGCCGGGAGACCTCCCCCCCCCCCGCTCACCTTGGGCGATCTCGAGCTGCCTTTTCGCGTCTCCTAATGCAGAGAAGAGGTCCAGCTTGATCCTGGTCTCTGCGCTCAGGCTGTTCTCTAAGTGCTGCGTCTTGTCCTGCATGGCTGAAAGTGCCGACATCAACACCTCTGTATCCTTCTCATTCTCTTTGTATTTCCGCAGTTCCTGCGAAAGCAAATGGCAGGAGGACCATTAGAAACGGGGTCTGCAGAAAGGGGATGCTGCTCAGGTTGTTCTGATCTATACCTCCAGAATTGGGGCTTGTCTTCCCAAAGACACCCGGGGGCGGATCTGCTCTAGGCTGGGGTGCTGAATGACCCGGTTGTCTCTCAGACCTCAAAAGCTGCTTGCGAAGCGCACCCTCCAAGTACAAGGCATCGTGGCGCTGCAGAGGCTTGGAAGTCAACACACTCCTGGGTCGCAACGTAGGTTTCCCGAGGGCTCAGAACAGATGTAACATGGCCTGTGAGGCACCCACACCAGCAATTCAGCACTCCAGAGCACACTTCTGGCCTGTGAGTGGGCCCCGCTCCCTGGCCACGACCAGGTGCGTTGCTAGAAGCTCCTCTGGTTGCGTGTTAACCAGCGTTGTCATGCAACCGGAATGCTGGGCGGGAGGAACGGGTGAGCGGCAGCCCGCCTGTTGCGTTCCGG
>JAJKFI010000022.1:6099-30487 GCA_029204185.1 Lerista edwardsae | reverse complement strand
CCTATTTATCTACTTGCATTTTAGGTGCTTTCGAACTGCTAGGTTGGCAGGAGCTGGGACAAGCAACGGGAGCTCACTCCGTCACGCAGTCTTGAACTCCCAACCTTCCAGTCAGAAAGCCCAGCAGCTGCAGTTTAACCTGCTGCGCCACCACGTCCTTAACAGGTAAACTCAGTTGCTAATCCAGGGCACAACTAGTGGTGTAGCTAAGGTAGGGCAGGAGGGGGGCACACTGCCCCAGCTACCATGTCTTAAGGGGGTGTCAGAAAACCAAAAGGGCCCTTCTAAGGCCTTCTGGGGGAGTGTTAAAAATTTATTTGCCCTGGGTGCCAAATGCCTTAGCTATGCCACTGGGTGGAACAACATGTTATGAGGAGCAGACATGTGGTTTCCCATCCTTTTTGCCCTTGTGAGGTTCATTTGGAACTGGAGAGGTGAATTTGCAGGGAAGAACCGAATGCCAGATGCTTTCCCCTCCCTCCTCCTCCCATCAATTCCTCCCTGACCAATTTTACTTGCTCTCTTCCTTGCACTGTGAGGCGTCCTAAACTGGGAGCAGCCACTCAAAAACATTTATATCCAGCCTTATTTGTCCTGCAGGTCCCCAAGGGAATGAGCACCACGATTCATCAGTGCAGATTACAGGATAAGACTGAAGCTGAAATAAAAATACAGACTGCAGGACAACCAGAGGGTAAAAGCAGCAGGGTCAGATCGCTTTCAAATGAGGTTTCTTGATTTTTACTCTGCCCCAAAGCCCTCTGAAATGAGCTTTTCATGGGTGCAAGAGTGGTGTTCCTCTCGTTTAGCAGAGGGAGAGCAACTTCACCCCAGCACGGCATCTCTTTTAGTGGCTGTCGCTGGGGGTGGGAGTAGAGGCATTTTTTAAAGATTGGGAGTCCTTTTGGGACAGGGAGCTATATTTTGCCTGTAAACTGCTACGTGAACCTTTTGTTGAAAAGCCGTATATAAATATTGTTGTTTGCTTAAGCACCCTTCTACAGCCCCCGACCCTTATATTTGCAATATAGAACTGGGAACTGAGAACTGGGAAGACACACAGAGAGACATTAGAACATTTCATTAAGGACTGTCTCCCGGCAAAAGCTATATAGAAGAAATTAGCTAGGAAAACGGACTGGCCAGAATTGGCAGAGCAGCACTGGGAGAGCATAGTTTCCGAGAAGAGCGATGTAGAACTTTTTAAAGGGCCAAAGAAGAGGAAGACTACAAAGAGGAAACTTAAAGAGAAGACACCTGCCAATGATTATTGGTTGGTTCCTTGGTCAACAGTACGTTTAGTAAATTTGTCCGTGCTGTTAGTTTTAACTTTCCAAAGGAGCAGAGAGGTAAAAACAGGGAAAGAAAGTGGAACTCATTTTGTTCAAAGTGAGAGCTTTCAGCAGATTCGAAAAAGAAAGGTTATCTAAAATGAGATGGGCCAAATTTTGGCCCTGGAACCAAGGAACCACGTGAATGATATCTTGGACTTGAACAACAATATAGTAATAGGGTGTTTAAAAAATGTATTAGTGGTAGGATAGAGAGGTAAGAGATTTTGTATTAGAGGAGTAAAGAAAATCCGAAATGTGACGGTTTTTCGCACTCGGGGATGTAAAACAAAGAAGTATTAAGAAAAATTTTCAAATAAAAAAATCTATATTCCTATATTTGCAATACATTGGCAGACAAAGATTTGGGAACATGCACTTGCCATCTGTCCCCCATCCCAATGTTCCCTTTTCTTTACCAAAGTGGAATAAGCGTCCGCACAGACAAGCAGCAATCCCACTTTGAAGCCACTTCAACTCTAGGGGAAAAAAAAAATCTGTTTTCTCCATCCAGGGAGAAATGCTTTCGAGATGCTTTCTGTGCAAGCACTTAAAAGTGTGAGTGTTACTCGCATGTTGGCAAATGAACAGACAAAGCAGGGACACTTGCCCAGGAAACCACGGCTGGGCTGTCCCTCCCATCAGGAGTACATCAGGGCTTGCTAACACGCAGTGCTGTAACCTAGAAATCCCCGAGTTCCGTTGTGAGTAAGGGGGCCTAAGCAAACGGCAGCTGACCTAGCCTCACTGATTGCGCTGGGAGCAGTGATGTCATGCAGGGGGTACGTGGGGGCACGCGAGTACCGGATTCTAGGATTTTAGCTGGCCCTGCCCATTTGCCCGCCCACTCGTCGACTCCGCCCTCTGCAACGTTTGAATTTCCTGCATGTTTGAGTTGCCTGCATGTTCTCAGAGCCAGGCAGGCAGGCAGGCAGCGAGCGGAGCCTTTCCTTTCCTTGCCACTGAAAAATGAGTTGCTCTGGGGTTTTAACATGATGCCAGGCCTCCTTCACATGTTCTGGGGGTGCTGTGGAATACTGTTGCAACTGTTGGGTCAGTTTAAAATCATCTGAGGCCTCAAAAAGGGCTTTTTTCATGTCCCTTCCTGCCACGACATCACTTCTGGCTTATGACGTCACTTCCGGTGGGCGGGTCCCGACATGTGCCAATCAAAAGTGAGTACCTGTTCTTAAATCATTTAGATGACACCACTGGCTGGGAGTCATGACTTAACTTCCTTAGCATACTACCCAATGCAAGAGATGGGCTTGTTTGTCAACGCAAGCAAGGACTATGCCAAGAACATGAATCACAGCAAAGAAATCCCAGCTTCTCAGCCACATCTGTGGAGCTCACAGAACAGAACACATCAACCCGCTTCCTCCTCTTGCATGGGATGCTCAAAGTCTGAATTCTGTGAAGGTAAGAAACCCTTCTCTCCCCCCCTTCAATCCCCTGAATCTCCTTGACATTCTCAGAGTACCTGAACTTTCATTTCTAGATCTCGTATCTGATCTTCCTTCAGCTTGATGTCGATCGTCAACTTCTTGCACTCTGTTTCCAGGTCTCTGATGCGATTCCGTAAAGTTTCTGTGCATTCCCCTCTGTCGACGCAAAAACAAGAACAGACAATGGAGGAACTCGCAGCGGTACGTTTTGGGAAAGCAGCACTGATGCAACAAGACCGTAAGGCGGGATGGGGGAGTGGAGGGCGCAATTGGAGTTTGCTGTTTGCACAAAGAGCTTCTAGTGCAGGAAAAGTGCTCACTGGCTTACATGTTCTTCGTGAGCCACAGAACCAGCGATGGGATCTGCAAATTGAGAAGGGGAACACTGGGCGGGACTTACACAGGACTTCCATGTGATTGGCTGCCCATCCGCAGCGTTCCGCGGCTGCCCTGGCCTGGGGGGGGCTGCCCCCGGTTGGCACGCCCCACCACTGCTTGTCCAGGCACCCACCCATCCTCCGCGGAGAGCAGGAGCCCCCCCCCCCAGGCCAGGGCAGCCACAGAACGCTGTGGACAGGCTGCCAATCATGTGTAAGTCCCGCCCAGCGTTCCCCTTCTCAATTTGCGGATCCCATCGCTGCACAGAACCCTCACTTTGTGGCTTGAATGTGAACTCCAACTCCCTGGAAAATCAGCAACAGCCCCCATCAAAAGAGGGGGGAAGCTCTGCTGCATGTAGCTTCCTGGTTTCAGACACGCCAGGTGCGTTTGCCCTTCTCCATCTAAGCGCTGCAAGAAATGGAACGCGCAGGCTCACCACTGCTTAACCCCCTTGCCACAGATATGCCCTTTTCATTGGAAAGCCAATTTTGCCAAAGGACCCCCCCCCCAACGATCAGTGTGCATGCTCAGCCGAGTCATGATAAAGCTTTTCCTGGGACTGTACAACTTCAGCTTCCCCAGGGATGGGCAGGACAGGGATGCCTGACTGCTCCTCTACAACACACACCCTGCAGGGAGAAAGCTACCCTGTCAGGGAGAAGGGGGGGAGAGAGTGAACTGGGCCGGGTACCTGGTGGCAGCAGCAAACGCAACGGCCCGGGCCGCAGTGGCTTCTTCCAGCTTCTTCCTTTTCTTTTCTTCCATCAACTGCTTTTCTACAAAGGACCGTGCCTCCTGCTCTGCTTTCAGCTTCTTCTCCAGTTGGCCAATGATCTGCTTGTCTTTTTGTTTCATCTGCACAGCATTGTGGAGTCTGAAAAAGGCAGTGGGGGGGGGGAGAAGAGGAGAACGTTGGTTATCTCTGTTGCTCTCCTCTCCTCCCCTCCATGCACGCCTGAGCACATCTTGCCCAGAGCATCATCCATCGACACATCCAATCGGGGCTGGGCGGTCCATGAAGTCGAACAAGGCGGTCCTCTCAGGTGGCAGATACTGCCGCCTGCCTGCACCGCCACTCCTCCTGCCCCCCAGATTCAAAGAAAGAGGGGACTGGAGCAGAAGAGGGCCTGGTGGGCCTGGCGCTCCAACCCTGCAACCCACTCCATTCTCTTCCTCCCCAGATCCGGGCAGCGGGAGGAGGGGCACAGACCGGCATGCTGCTGGGTTCCATATGGTGGGCCCCTGGTATCCACGGGGGAGCTGCTCCAGGACCTCGGCGGATAATGAAATCCGCAAGGGCCATGCACAGTGCTGCAATTGTACTGTGGGTTATGCCTGGCCCGGGGGGGGGGGGGAGGAGAGACACCCAGCTGTCCCAGAAGGCATATCTGGTTTGCACCAGTGAGCCAGAAGTGCCTCCCAGTTGCAACTGGAAGGCCTTCTGTGGCAAGGGGGGAGGGGTCATGCACGGCCTCCCTGCGCCTCAAAACGCCTCCCAGGCACGACTGGAAGTCACTTCCGGTTGTGCCCGGAAGATCCTCCGAGCTCCGCCAGCCGTGAGCTTGGCATCTGTGCATATTCAAATCTGCAGATGCCAAGCCTGTGAATGAGGGTCCCCTGTATCTGGCATGCTGCTGGAGGCATGGAGAAGCCTTGAGCCAGTCTTCTTCTCCTAAGAACATAAGAAGAGCCCCGCTGGATCAGGCCAAAGGCCCATCTAGTCCAGCTTCCTGCATCTCACAGAGGCCCACCAGGTGCCTCAGGGAGCTCAGTAGAAAACAAGATGCCTGCATTCTGTGACCACTCCCTTGTATCTGGCATTCTGAGGTAAAATTCTGAGGTAAATAATAACTTGGCACCCAATCTGGGCCTTAAGAACATAAGAAGAGCCATGCTGGATCAGGCCACAGGCCCATCTAGTTCAGCTTCCTGGATCTCACAGTGGCCCACCAGGTGCCTCAGGGAGTTCAGTAGACAACAAGACGCCTGCATCCTGTTGCCGCTCCCTTGCACCTGGGCTAGAATAAAAAATGTTCTAGAGCTAGAATATTCTAGCCCTTCTCAATGGGCTAGAATAAAAAAACCCCCAAAGCTGAATGAAATGAACAGAGGCAGCCTCACGGCAGTGGAACGGTGACTGCAAACAGTCATGAAAGAAGACTTAACTCGTCGCCAGTGTACAGAGGAGAAGGTCAACAAGTGTACACCGTCTTCCCATCCACCGCACAGAGGGCAGCAGGCAAAACCCACGGCAGTGAGATCCTAAAAAGCTACGCACTTTTAAGCCCCACTGATTTCAGTGGGAGAGTTAAGCAGATGTTCAAGTCCTGTCCCCCCCCCCCCCATTGATGCGAACAGGGCTTATGGGAGCTTAGCTGCGACTGTATCACGTGCTGCAATTTCAAAAACCCAAAGCAATAAAGGAGGAGAGATTATGAGCACAGAAAGCGGAGGGAAAAGGCCCCACTGCTCATGGGGGGAGGGGGGTGGCCAGGGGGGGGGCAGACTTACTTATTCTGAAGCAGCTCGTTTTCTTGGCGGAGCTGTCCCATTTCAGACCGAATTCCCCGCTCCGTGCTGGACAGCGCCCCAATCTGACTGCGCAGCTCCTGCTCAGTCTGCCTGCTGGCCTGCAGGTCCGCCTTCAACTTCTTAATGTCTTGTTCCAACCTAGGATAAAAGAACAGCGTCCTTTCTTAAAACGGGAGACAGAGAGCGAGAGATCCAGCGACTCCAGTAGTCGATCCACACTGGCTGCTCTTTCTTGGCAGCGACAACAGGCAGGGCCCTTGGGCTTCCTTTCTACCAAGGAAGGACTTTGTGCAGAGAGTCCTTCCACAGGACAGACTGCTTAGGAGACAAAGCCCAGTCACCTCTTCGCCTTCCAACCTGGTGGTCTCCAACCACTGTGCCGTGGCACATTGATGTGCAGCACATTGTCCACAGGTGTGTCCCAGCAGTTTGGGGAATGATCACTGCTTAGTAGGGTCATTGCAGGATGTGAACCTCCCCCCCCCCCCCACAGAGCGGTATGCCTTGTCAATTGTCAACAAACGGATGGTGTGTCTTGACCATTTTAGCACCTTGTCGGCGGAAAACTCACTGTTCTAACGTCTCCTCCCACCCCTTGACCTCAAGCCTTTTACTGGTGCCCAGCCCTTTACCCCGATCCTGTGTCACACAATACACAAACATGGAAGATCTGTCTTTCAATGGCAGTCTACCCGGATGAGACTGAAAATGCAAAATGGTGGTGCCTGGGTCGAGTGCTAAACCTGCCCCCCCCCAACCCACCAGTCACTTCCCCCCTCGCCAAGCCAGGCCCATTTAGAGCCCTGAAACTTGGCCAGAGGAAAATTACCTCGGGAGACAGACTGGGCAGCAGAGAAAGTCGCAAGAGGCACACGTCCGTCTCCTGGGTCCCTTTGGACTTCAAATACTTCCACTTTACCCAAACCTGTTCGGGGACTGGGGCAGACCCATAATTAAAATAGAAGCTTGCCGTTGCCATGGGTCAGCAGGCAAAAGGACGTTGGCAGAACCTCCATTGCACAGAAAACCCCTTCCTTGAGATCTGGCAATAAGCGTCACTCCAGATAGCTTTCTCTCTGCTGAAATACCCAGAGCTCTTTCAGTGACAGGTTTCCCAACCCCACAGCAAATGCGGGTATGTTGTAGCTTAGAACTCACAGGACTCAAGGAGTAACCAGAGTCCCAACAGTGCCGGGCATCTGAGTCAAGGAATGTTTCTCTTTCCCACCAATGAATGAATGAATGAATGAATTTAATTTATACCCTGCCTTTCTGCCCAAAGGCACTCAAGGCGGCTTATAACGATTAAAATACAGTAAAATCATTATGTGAGATAGTTAAAAACAATAGTTAAAACAGTATTAAAACAATTAAAATTTAAAACAGCCAACCCCGAGGATCATAAAATATACCAAAAGTGTGTAAAAAGAGAATGCAAAACCCAGCCAGCCTGTCAACAACTAAAAGCCTGCTGAAACAAAAAGGTCTTCAGTCCCTGCCAAAATACCGCCAAAGAGGGAGCAGTTCTCAACTCTAAGGGGAGGGTATTCCAGAGTCGGGGGGGCACCATCGAGAAGGCCCTATTCCTGGCCGCCATCCCTTTCACCTCTCCCGGTGGCGGGACAGTCAAAAGGGGGCCCCCCCCCCCCCCCCCCCTAAGAGTACGGGCAGGACTGTATGGAAGGAGGCGGTCCCTCAAATACCCCGGACCCGAGCCGTAAAGGGCTTTAAAGGTCAAAACTAGCACTTTGAATCGGGCCTGGAAAGGAACCGGCAGCCAGTGTAGTCGCCGAAGCAACGGCTCGACAGAGTCAAATCGGTGTGCCCCAGCAACCACCCGAGCCGCCGCGTTCTGTACTAGTTGTAATTTCCGGACCATCTTCAGAGGCAGCCCCACGTAGAGCGCATTGCAATAGTCTAATCTAGATGTCACTAGGGCGTGGGTCACTGTGGCCAGGTCCACGCAGCTAGTGTAGTATTCTGCAGCACTCTCAGGCCGTGGTTTCCAAACTTTTCTGCCTGGCAGTTCCCTGGACCTCCTGGTCCATCGGCTGCAACTCCCTGTCGGGCCTACAATCCTATACTTTGTATCGGGTGGCGGGTTTATCGTGACAATCCCGTGGCTCCCCTGCCGGGTTTCTGGGGCTCCCTGGGGAGACACGGCTCACAGTTTGGGAACCAGCGTTCAGAGGTCACGATCGACATGTCCATTTCATCTTATCCCGAACGGAGTAGCGACCAGTGGGAGCGAAAGGTGTGTGGGGCAGAAGAGCAATGAATAAATGGTGCATGCATTACATCACATTCAGCCACAGTTATTCCCATATGCAACAATCAACACACTTGTGTACACTTGTGATGCCCTTTGTTGAACCGATCGATTCTCCTACTCCCAACTACTCCTGCCAACACTGTCTGGGTGGCAATCAAGCACACCGCCCTGGGTGGAAAAGCATCAAAAGCATGCCCACTGTGTGCTGGGTTTGAGTTCTTGTCTCCCACAGAACTGCATCCAGAAAGATGACCCCACAGGTGGAAGCCTCATTCTGCACACACCCCACTTTGGCAGGAGTGGGCCAATTCAATATGTTCCAACTGCTTCTGAACAGAAAAAGATCAATTGTCTTGCCAGCAACAGTGCGCCAAAAACTGACACTGGTTGCTGCAAATGGTGAACAGAGGACCTTATTTTAACATTCAAGATCCAGTTGTTTATACTTCTGTTTCTCTCTCTCTCACACACAGAGGCTCAGAGAGATGCGCTGCAAGAGATAAACACACAGTTGAGAAGGTTTAATTTTAATCTTTCCTGACCAGAGACCATCTGCTGTGTGTCGTATTTAGAAATAAAATGTCATTTTGCAACGAATCATTTAACCCTTTGCTGAGTCGTTTTAACACATAACATAAACTCTGAATATGAATGAGGCCCGGCATTTAAACTCCTGTAGACACTTTTTTCTAAATCAAGGCAACGTACGGAACATTAACCAAGTACACAACCATCATGGGATACTAGCAGATGAACGTTAGCTACTATGTCAGGGCTGCGCTTTTGGCCTCCCTTCAAAAGACACATGCCAGCAAGTCGAGGAGCCTTTGCCCAGACACACGAGACATGCAAGATTACATCACGCCGATATAAGTGTTGTTGCTGAGATCCAGTCCACCCTCATTATCCGCAGGTTTGCAATTTGCAGATTTGTCTCCATGCAAGCTCATGCTGGGGGGCCTCAGAGGACCTCCCCCCCCCCAGAGCCTTCGGAGAGATACTTTTGAAATTTCTGGTCAGGCCTCTCCACGGATAGGACTTAATTATCCATAGATGTCAGTATCCGCGGGGGTCTGGGAACGGATTTCCTGTGTATACCAAAGGCCCACAGTATTTATAGCAGCCACAGTAGCTAACGGAAACCTCGGACAGGATACACCTCTGAAAACCAGGTATTGGTGACGTATGTTGCAGGGGGGAACGACGGCAGTCCTGTCCTGCTTGTGGTCTCCCAGAGGTTATCCGGCCAGTCGCGGTTGCAGGAGGCTGGTCTAGAGGGAACCTTGGTCCAACCCCAGCAGGGCTCTCCATTCCTATGGTCCCCCACCATCCTGCATACCACGCTGTGCCCCCCCCCCGCTAAAAAAACCCTCACATGTACCAGAACAGGTGCCCCTCTTTTTCCAAGGGCCTGGGCTGCGCATGCAACTCCCGTCCCTCTTGGCAAAGCTGCAAACAGTGCCTGTACCGCTGGCGTAGATGGCTTGAGGGAGATGCCCTTGGCCAGAGCATTTCCCATCCCAGCCTGTGCCGGGATGAGCCCTACAAATAAGACGAGTTAACGATGCCCATGCTTGGAAGAGCTGCCTCGTGTGGACGTCTTAATGCACTTCCATCAGCAGTTAAGGAATCTGCCTTGGCTAGAGACAGAGTCCATCCAGCCCAGTGTTGTCAACATGGACCGGGCAGCAAATCTCCAGGATCTCAGGCAGGGGGGCCTTCTCTGCCCTTCTGCATACGAAGCTGACGCTCAGTCACTGAGCCACAGCTCTGGCTCGATTTAAAGGAATTTCAGTGAAAAGGTCACTTATGCCCTTGAGGAAATGGGGAGGTGGAAACCAAAGCCCATGTTGTGTGGCTGTGTTTTAGAAAGATCTAGGGAGGGACTTAACCACTTCAGCATTGTTCCTTCCCCAGATGGGAGACCTTTTTTTTTCCTATGTCTTGTCTTGCTGATCAGGATAAAAATCTGTTACTTTCAAGTCTGCAAAATTCTTAGTGGCTGCTATTCAGAGGAAGGCTCGCTCTGTATCTGAGCCCTGACCTGTTTTGTTTATGGTGGCGTCTGCTTCATCCTGGTCTGATGATTTTGCAAATTGATTACGGCGCTCTGCGGGCTGATGCAAATAAAAGGCATTGATTGGGGGAGAAGATGACATTGAGGGTGGCCGTTGCAGCCAATGGCTGACCAGCTGCTTTGACCTTCCTCGCCCCAAGGATGGAGAGAGAATCCGGGGGAAGTGTGGCAAGGTGCTGTGGTCAGCACTGGAAGCCCAAAAGGACCTGATAATTTAATTTAATGCATTTTGAATGCTTTCGTCCCACCCTTCAGGTTAAAAAGCGGAGCTCACAATGATTAGGAGGAACAATAAACCGCACACCATATATCTTGTTTTACAGCCCTTTGGAACTCCAGCTTCACAGAGATTTGGTGGGCAGTCTCTTTCTGGAGAACAGCAAGAACTTGTTTTTGCACTGCACTTGGGGCAATTAGATTAGGTTTTATTTTTGCTTATTCTTTGTTTTGAGTGCATTGCTGCAGTTTGGTTAAGCTTGTTTCAACCCAACCTTTCATCCAAGGGGCTCAAAAAAAAGAAAGAAAAAAAAAGAGCTTGCCATCTCAATTGATCCTCACAACCACCCTACATTGGAGACTGGGGAGGGTGCACAGCCCTATGGAGCTGGGTGGCTGAAGGGAGATGTAAGCGCCACAGTCATCACCCAACACTCTAACCATTGCACTGTACCACCTCCCAAAGGAAATTCCATTCCATACCAATGCAACAGAGCTCCGTGGGGGTGGGTGGGGCTGTAGATGGTTCGGGCAGGTGTAGCCTTCAGAGAAACCAATTCCTTCCTTGCTTCCTTTGAACCATGCAGGATGCAAGCTTGAGCAATGGGAAGGAAGAGTATCCAGAGCCACATCAGGACTGTCAACTACAGAAAACAAGGCATGTTCACACAATGCCTTTGGTCTCAAATTCACTGTCTAATCCAGTCTCTCTCAAACTGTGGGTCGGGACCCACTAGATGGGTTGCCGGGACCCACTAGATGGGTCGCAAGCCAATTTCAAGTGGGTCCCCATTCATTTCAATGTGCATAGGGGCAGAGGCGTCATTCAGGCGGAACGGCCCGGTACTCCGTTCCGCGGAGCTCCCGGGCCGCGCCGCTGCCTCGGAGGACGGGCGAACTGCTGTTGGGCCCTCCCTCCCTCCCTTGCATCCGGAATTGCTCTAAAATGGAGCAATTCCGGCGCAGTGAGGATGGGGGGGGCGTGGCAGCCCTCCGCCATAGGGGCGGAGGGCTGTCAATCATCCAAGCGTTCCAGTAGTTGGCGTGCTCGGATGACATCACTGTATAGGGGGCACACGTTTCCCACTGACCTGACATCCATGGATGCTGGGTCAGCCCCACCCCCAAGCCTGCTGAGCAGGTCCGGAACATTCCAAAGCCTGCGTCCTCTGTGGGCATTCAAACAAAGCGTGCAGCCAAAAAGGTGACTTCCGGTTTTCACCAGAAACCGGAAGTAGCTTTTAAAATAGATCCAAGTGGCTTTCTAGGCCTAGTGTATGCCAATAAAGGTCTCTACTACTACTGCCTTACGCAGGAGACAAGGGAAATGAGGAAAGTACTTGCAACAAGCCATAGCTCAGTGTCAGAGCATCATGTTTTGTACACCTGGTTCAACACCACCGTCTCAGAAGCAAAGATGGGAGAAAACGTTTTCCTTGTTTCGCCGATTTTCCAAAAGTCAGAAGTGCAGAAAGCATCGTAAGAAAAAAACTTAGGGGGTGTCAGACTATAATTTTGCCTGATTTTACCCTCCCTTGTTTCTCCCACAAAGTGATAGTCAGGAGCCAATCAGTGAGGGAGAGTGAGGGAAATGGTGCTTGTGAAGAGGAACATAAAACATCCCCCTCAAATAATGACACAAGACAGATAGCATTGCGTTTATATATAAAAAACATTAATATTGTAGGAAAAACACCCCACAGGTTTAAAAACACACCACAGCATAGTAACTTCAGAAAGAGTTGGAAGTTAAGGAGTTAACCATGCTCAGAAAAGCTAGATGCAAGAGCTCCACTGACCAGTACAAACAATGAAACAGAGATCAAAGGACAGCTCTCTGCAAAGCTTGGAAGCTCTCTGCAAGCAGAAGAGATAGTCTGCAGACAATCAATAAGCAAGGGACACCTTGAACTGCCCAGACTCTTACTGATCCCGAGATAAGACAAGGAGGCAAATTACAGCTTATTTGCAAGAACTTATCTTACTCCTGCCTGTACTCAAGAGGACCTGGTTGCTGGATCAGGCCACAGTCCCAGGTAGTTCAGCATCCTGCATGCCATCCTGGCCCACCACACCAGCAGCCTCAAAGAATCCCGCAAGCAGGAGATGAAAGCACTCCTCTCTCCCCGCAGTGCCCAACTGCTACTGAGGGGCACATTCCAACCACAGATGCCTCCGGCAGCAGACCCCTTCCCAGGACCCTGCGTCTAGGACATGATTGAGACATATAAAATTATGCATGGGAGGGATAGAGGGATGTTCTATTCCCTCTCTCACAATACCAGAACCAGGGGGCATCCACTGAAATTGAGTGTTGTGAGAGTTAAAACTGACAAAAGGAAATACTTTTTTTTTACCCAGCAGGTAATTAAGCTACGGAACTCTTGCCACAGGAGGTGGTGATGGCATCTGGCCTAGATGCCTTTAAAAAGGGGACTGGACAGATTTCTGGAGGAAAAGTCCATTGTGGGTTATAGGCCATGATGGGTTGGGCAACCTTACATTAATAGTAGGCTACTTCAGAATGCCAGGTGCAAGGGAGCGGCAACGGGATGCAGGCATCTTGTTGTCTACTGAACTCCCTGCGACACCTGGTGGGCCACTGTGAGATACAGGAAGCTGGACTAGATGGGCCTTTGGCCTGATCCAGTGGGGCTCTTCTTGTGTTCTTATGTCCTTAACCATCTTACACTGGTGTGCAGAGAAGCCATCCACCTGCCTGCCTGCACACACTTCCTTGCCCTTATTGAAGGTTCCCCACCAAGTCCTTTGTGCAAGACTAAAAAGTAGCGCCTCTCCTTTGCACATCCTCAAAGAACAAACAGAACAATATATGAGAAAGAAAAAACAAAGAATTACTTCTCCAAGACACTTTATCCATTACATCCACTACAGAAAGTGTTAGGGGGATTAAAGTAGCTTAAACTAACCATGTTAATATCCTTTTGTCATGCAAGGACACAAAAGCAAGAGCGGAATATTAAACAAGTTTTTAAAAGGCTGCAAAATTGGGCAATCTCGTTCTGGGAGAAAAAAAAAAATGAGCCAGGATTACTGTGCTGAACTGGCATTTTTTCCAATGCCAGCAGAATCTACCCTTCTGAAACCTACTGATGATGGCAAGTTAACAAGCCCCCAGCCCCTCAACAACCAAGCCACAAAACGCTTGTAAACCATTAATAAGCCCCGACTGTTCATGGAAATGATCAGCCTAGTGCTAGGAAAATATTTTAAAACACACATTGCCATAAGAGGTCAAAGGTCCAGGCCCAGCAAATTCGCTCAAGTTGAAGCCCTTGTTTAAGGGGAAGGGACACAACACCCTTTAATAGTTTGACTCCATGGCGTCGTCAAAACAAGCACATACAGCATGAATCACACCACATTAGCAGAGCCGTACCAAATTTGCATTAGGTAAAACATAACCAATAAAATCTCCTATTGGGATAAACCAATGTTTCCGTCGCAGGGTGGGAGCTTCAGCACCAATGTTCAAGGAGAGTTATACAACAGGCAGATCTGCACAATTTCCGGATTCAGTCGCCCCTGCTCTTATGCGAGAGTTACATTCCAAGAGTTACATTGGCAAAGCCAAAATAGTATACAGTCCGATCGTCATCCTTTCCCGGAACCCCTGCGGATAATTAAATCCATGGGTGGGGGCCAGAATCCATGTCCAGGCATTGGTGGTCTGGGACCCAGGGAGGCCATTTTTAAAATTTATTTAAAAAAATGTATATTCGCCAAGGGGATGTGGTGGCGCAGTGGGTTAAACTGCTGCTGCTGGGCTTTCTGACCAGAAGGTTGGGAGTTCAAGACTGCACGATGGAGTGAGCTCCCGTTGCTTGTCCCAGCTCCAGCCGATCTACCAGTTTGAAAGCACCTAAAAATGGGAGTAGATAAATAGGGACCACTTCGGTGGGAAGGTAATGGCATTCTGTGCGCCTTGGCGTATAGTCATGCCGGCCACATGACCACAGAAGATTGTCCTCAGACAAATGCCAGCTCTATATGCTTAGAGATGAGCACTGCCCCCTACAGTCGGTCACGACAAGACCATTCGGTTGTGGGGAAACCTTTACCTTTCAACCTTTATATTCGCCAAAGCAAATGCCCAGGGCAACTTACAGGGTCACCTAAACCATCATTTCTTTCAATGGTTTTTCTTTTAAACAAATCTACAGTATTCTGTGATTCAGCAAATCCTCAGTCCCAGTTGTATCCCTCAGTGTGGTTCTACCTCCGGCTGTGTGCCATCGCTCTTCAGCAGGCAATCGTAAGTGAAGCCTGGACAGGCCTTCAAAGGAACTTTATTTTAAATAAAAGTAATAATGCATCAGAGCATCATCCTGTTAACAGTGGTCATTATCGAGTATTCATCCCAGATACTTGGAGAACTGTAGTCCTTGAAAGAGCCACACTTATTTAATAGTAGAGTGATAACTTGTAATAAAACTGCATATTTTATCTGCAATGTACACTAAAAGTATTTGTCCAGTTTGCACAGGGACCAGAGGTTACCCAGCACTTTCGGGAACTTGGCAACTAAGCTTTAAGAACGTAAGAAGAGCCCTGCTGGATCAGGCCAAATGCCCATCTAGTCCAGCTTCCTGTATCTCACAGTGGCCCACCTGATGCCTCAGGGAGCATACAAGATGCCTGTATCCTGTTGCCACCCCCCTGCACCTGGCATTCTGAAGTAGCCAACTACTAACGTAAGGAGGTTGCACCACCCATCATGGCCTATAGCCCACAATGGACTTTTCCTCTAGAAATCTGTCCAGTCCTCTTTTAAAGGCATCTAAGCCAGATGCCCTCAACACCATCTGTGGCAAGGAGTTCCATAGCTTAATTACTTGCTGGGTAAAAAATGTATTTCCTTTTATCTGTTTTACTCTCCCAACACTCAATTTCAAGGGATGTTCCCTGGTTCTGGCGTTGTGAGAGAAAGAAAAGAACATTTCTCTGTCGACTCTAACCCTCCCCTGCATAATTCTGTATGTTTCATCATGTCCCCCCTCAGGCGCCTTTTTTCCAGACTGAAGAGCCCCAAACGCTGCAGCCTTTCTTCATAAGGGAGGTGCCTTTCTTTCCTCCATCCCTCCAGGGCACCCTCTGCTAGGCATTAGGCTGCCAACTCTGCTCTCCTTCCTCCGCAAGTAAAGGAGGAAGTAGAACGTCCTCATTCCTAGAGTGCCCTTATTCACGGGAGGAAGGTGAAGAAGTAGCACCAAGCAGAGGGAGCCCCCTCAGGCAAATGAGGTTAGCCGCAGGCTAGCTAATTAGAGTAAGAGCCATGGAGGTTTCTCAAGTACTGCATGAGACGTCTTTCATTGTTAACAGTTTCAAACAGAATTCTGTACCAAGTAGCAATAATAAAAAGAGGAATGCCAAGAGTCATGTTCCCCCCGCCCCAATTGCTTATATGCTCAGAGGGCAGCTCCCATTGCCATTATGTAAGAAAGGAATTTTAGAGAAGTTTGGAGTGACTTGACACCTGGAAGGGAATGAAAATGGCCTCAAGGAGTGGCCGACTTTCAATGATGAATTTTGATAAGGCCACTTCGCTGATCAGTAACCTGGAGAACTGCCGTCGATCTTCAGCAGACTATGGAAAGTCTCAAAGCTCACCACACCAGGGGCGCCTTCAGAAGACATCACCCTCACATACAGAACGGGCAGGAGGGGGTCACCCTTACAAAAAACACACCACCATGGGAATCCGACTACTTTAATACCTAGTGTTTATAAAACTCACTTCAACTACACAAAGTGCTTCTCAGACTTTACCTTAGATCAGCTATGTTCAGCCGTGGCACATTGGGATAAACCAATGTGGGCATGGGTGTGCCCAGCGTTCCGGCTGCATGAGGCCGTTGGGTGTGCCACAGGACTTCAGAGAACTGTGGTTGAAAAAAAAAAAAGTGAATAACTCTTCCAGATTCTGTGGCTCCGTCTGTAGTAAAGTATTGACATCACAGCGGAGGAAGAGGGACAGACAATTCGTTATTACAAACAGTTGCCCTAAAAACAGAGTCACAGAACCTGGAAAAGTCTCCTGGAGGCCGGAGGTGACACCATAAGAGGGGAAGACCACAGAGGTCAGTGAGCCACAAAAGAAAAAAACATTGAGAATCACAGCCTTAAACGTTGGAGCATTGCTATAAGAAAAGTCTCTGTATTATAGACCGGGGACCTAGAGGCTTTCCCAGGGCCACCTACTGAGTTTCTGGAGGTGGGGAGAGGGGAACTGGCAATTTACCCAGCTCACAGTCACTGCAATACACCAGCTCTCAGTAAACACAGATCAGTTTCACATTAAGGCTCAATCCTGATCTACAGGACAGGTGTTCCTTTCCCCAGGTAGCATATGCAAAAGACGACCACTGACACTGTTCCGCTTGGCTTTTCCCTGTTCCTTTGTCCAATATGTGCTTGGAATGCTTTGGGGGGGGGAGAGTAACATCCATAGCTGGAAGTGATGTGCAGCAGCCAAGCAAGTGGGTAAGAAACAAAAGTAAGAACTCGTGTGCAATGTGTAGCTTGGTCCTCAGTCAAATTTGGTGGGGGTTTTTCCTTGAAAAATTTGGTCTTCACTGTGCAGAAAGTGAACATTCACAGACACCAATTGAATTCTTTTTTTTAAACAGCATTTGTAAAGGACTGTAAGAAGTTGTTAATGGCGGGCCAAGCTCCACCCCAGTGGGGAACATCTCGAGGAAGCAACATTCAGTTTTGCAATGCATACGGTGGCTGTCAAGCTGGGCCAAGCGTTCAAAAGGAAAAACTGGCTGCATTGATTATTGGACAGAACTACCGTGTCTGGGGCCCTTCTGCCACCGCTTCATTGTCTGTTAATGTACAAAGTAGGAAATGTTTTAGTCAATGAAGAAGAAAAAGCACACGAAAAGCACACAGGAAATCCTCAAGTCCTGCTCTGTAATGGATTGTATGAATTTATCCAGGAAACTGCAGCTACAATCCTAGGTGCATTTATTTGGGAGCAAGCCCTGCTGAACACAGTGGGACTTCTCTAAGCATGCACTGATGAGAGTCAGGGTGCAACACAATCACGCAATATTCGGGGGGGCGCCCCCACGCACACATGCGGAAGCACAACCAAAATCCAACATTTGCACAATTCCGGACTGAAATTTTGCTAATGTTCGCCTTCTCATCAGTCATGTGTGGTTGCCACTAACCCTCCTCTGGAGAAAGTGCACACCAGCAGGGTTGGGAGAGGCAAAGGTTCTCTCTCTCATTTTACACCTGGTGTTAAGAGGAAGGAATGAGAACCTGCCTTGGTGACTTCCGAGTTCCCAGAGTTTAGGACAGTGATTTTCGATGTTTTTCTTCTCATGGTACACTCATGGTACACTCACATGGTACGTTTTTCTTCTCTGTGGTCCTTCACGGTGTCACTGCAGGCTTCTGGGAGTACCCTTCTAGGTTCTGCAGCTCTGTTTCTAGGGATGAATTGTCCGAGCCGATGGAGGAAGAGGGACAGACAATTCGTTACTACAGACAGTCTTCCTAGAAACGGAGCCGCAAAACTCCAACAGGTTTTGCAGCTGTTTTCAACAGCTGTGCTCCAGCATCACACCTGCAGATGTTTCACAGCACACAGGCTGAACATGGCTGATCTAGTACAAAGAGACACCCCGATATCTAACCCCCCCCCCCAGGCCTCTCTTCACTTGTGAATGATAAAGGTGCATTTGGGAGGATTACTTGGCCTTTCGAAAGCATTTCTTCCCTAAACACCACCCATCCACCAGGACAACCCAATATTTGGTGTGCACAGGTTCATACTTCTGTACCACCCAATTAAGAAACAAAAAACCATTCACACACCTGCCCCAAAGTCTGAGATGCCAGCCAGAAATTTCTGAGGAAGACACCTAGCGGTTCTTAAGAAACACGGCCTTCCCCTCCCCTGAAAATGAAAAATCAAGGATGCAAGTGTGTTAAACATTGCAGAATTACACCAAAGTCAGTAAGTAATTTAAGGCTGCAAGTCACCCTGCGAACTGGGCAAGGAGCACTTTTTCAAGTGTGCTCCTCTTATTGTTGTTGTTCAGTCGCTAAGTCGTGTCTGACTCTTCGCGACCCCATGGACCATACAGCACGCCAGGCCTCTCTGTCCTCCACTAGCTTCCGGAGTTCGCCCAATTTCATGTTCATCGCTTCGGTGACACTATCTAACCATCTCATCCTCTGCCGCCCCCTTCTCCTTTGGCCTTCCATCTTTCCCAGCATGAGGGTCTTTTCTCAAGAGTCCTCTCTTCTCATGAGGTGGCCAAAGCGTTGGGTGCTCCTCTTATACTGAGCAGGAGTTACTGTCCCTCTTCATCCCAGCACAGTCTTCTTTCTAGCGCCTGTTTGCTGGTGTTTCTTCTGCACTTTAAAAAAAAAATTGTGAGCGCTTTGGGAACAAGGAGCCATTTTGTTGTTTCTCTGTAAACCGGGGCAATTTGTGGGGTGTGTGCTGCCCCCTCAGCCTTGCGTGGTTCTAGAAGGCCGGCCACACCACCCCTTCTCAGAGGGGCGGGGAGACCCTTCCGAGCCACGCCGGACTGCTCTGAGAAGCAGCTAGGGAAGCCACTTCTCGGAGCAACAAGACACGGCTACAAAGCACTGCTTGCCCCTTTCGGAGGGGTGGGGTGACCCTTTGAGGTCACTCCAGAAACCGGCCAACACGGCTAGGAATGGCAGCGAAAGCCACTTCTTGGAGTGGCTTCGTGCTCCGACTCAGCAGTGAGGGGCAGGCGGGGGGTGGCTGGAGTCACCAACAAACCCCCCCCCCCGCTCAGCGCCCCTTCATTTTGTCCGAACCACCCGAGCACCTGGGAGTGCCTGTTGCACAAGGGCACTCCAGTGAGGGTCGTGGTTAAGTGGCCGTCCAGACCCAGCCCTTGGCCCTCCTTTTCATCTCAGGTTACACAGAGACTGCCTCAGCTCCCCTAGTAAGTTCAACGTTGGGGAGAGATCTGACCTGGTCACTTTTTAGTTGGGGCCACCTCTTGGGGTCTAACCACAAGGGAAGCCTGCCAGGGTGGTGGTGGTAGTCCCTTCCCCCTCCTAGCCCTGACCCCCACACAGAAAGGCAGGCGAAATAAAAGCGACAAGCCTCTCCCTCTCATCTGAATGCAACTTCCTGGAAAACAGTGACCCACAGCTCCTGCGCCAGGTAGGACTGCCCAGAAAACAAATCCTGCGCTTTGCATTCAGCCGTTCCTCTGCACCTCCTTGGAGCGCCACATCTGACTTGCCTCCAGATCTGGGGAAAATCATTTATTCTGTTCCAGCAGGATCCATTTTCCCATTAGGGGTGCCAGTTTGATAGTGTGGGTGAACTTGTGAGTTTCTCTTACGACTAAATTCCAGGCGCTGATCCATTTAGCCCAGTACTGCCCATTGCTCCTGCCAGTAGCAGCCCCCCCCCAGGCCTCCCACGCAGAGGACTCCCCTCCTAACCAAGCTCTTTTAATCCCACACTGAGCTTCAACGCGGAACCACCGAATCCAGATTGGGCACACTGAATCCAGCAAGCCAGGCGTGCGCTCACACTTGCTTAATCTGAGCCTGTTGTGGGAGGTCCATCTTGCAAGGAAAAAAAATCCAAAGCAGTTTGGCTTGCAAGGAAATCAGGCCAGACCTCAGCAGAAGGTATTGAATTTTTAATTCCTGAGTTTTTTCGCATTGTGGGGAGAGAGGCTGGTTGCGCATCAATAAAAGCCTTCCTATACAACACTCCAGGGACGTGGTGGCACAGCGAGTTAATCCGCTGTCGCTGGGCTTTCAACCGCAAGGTTGGGAGTTCGAGACTGCGTGACGGAGTGAGCTCCCGTTGCTTGTCCCAGCTCCTGCCAACCTAGCAGTTCGAAAGCACCTAAAATGCAAGTAGATAAATAGGGACCACTTTGGTGGGAAGGTAACGGCGTTCCGTGCGCTACGGTGTAGAATCATGCTGGCCACCATGATCGGACAAAAACGCCGGCTCACAGGCTTTGAAACGGAGATGAGCACCGCCCCTTACAGTCGGTCACGACTAGACCATCCGGTCGTGGGGAAACCTTTACCTTTATACAACACTCCAGTGTGCCCTTGCAGACGTTCTCTGGCTGGGTAGCTGAACAGAAGAGCCAGGAGAGTCCGCTCACTGCCATGCTCCAAGTCCCTGACACACTTGCCATAAAACAAGCCTGTCAGACTACAGAGCAGGAATATGCATTACCTGTGAACGGGTGTACCAAAAGCCCAGTGGCTATTTCTATTATGGAAAAGCAGCTTTGCGAAAGGACTGTTGGAGGGGAGAAGCAGATGGGGACAACGACTGCAGGGTGCTCAATCCTCTTCGCCCACACCCCTTTTACCCCTTGCTCTGCAACGTTTAAAATGCCAACTACCTGTTGCAAGATGCTGTGGGGCTCTTTACGGCAGTGATTTTCAATCTGGCGTGCTGCGAAATGCCTGTCGGTGTGCTGTGGGAGTCTGGAGCCCAGTGGTGGAAAATAGCTGAAGAACTCTACTGGGTTCTGTGGCTCCATTTTAAGGGCCACTGTCTAGGGCAGTGGTTCCCAAACCTTTTGAACCGGGGCCCACTTTTTAGAATGGCACTCGTGTCGGGACCCACCAGAAGTGATGCCATTCACCTGGATTGTCATAGCCGGAAGTGACATCATCAAGCAGGAAGTGCCGTCATTGAAACGTAATCAAATGACATCCTGGAATGCAAACTGGCACTCTGGGACTGCAACAACTGTACAACTATGAAACATCCCTGACAGAAAGCAACATTAGGTCAAAATACTATGTGAAAGTACTGAACTAAAACTTTTTTTTTTAAAAAAATCCTCACTTAAAAAGCCTCACTTAAACTGAACACTCACAACAGGAATATAGCAAGAGTAATGCCTGCAGCTTCCAAGATGGCTGCTCCCAGCCTTCCGCGACCCATCTGACATCAGGTCGTGACCCGCCAAGTGGGTCCCAACCCACAGTTTGAATAACAGTGGTCTAGGGCAGAACCAAACCAACGACCAAACTACTTTCCTGCTGCAAGCAAAGCAGAGCTATGAGAATGAGGAAGAAGGCTGCCCAGGAATGCTTATCAGCCAGAAGGCAGAAAGAAAGACTGGACTATGAAAGTGTCATCTGAATGTAGCAGTCCTTGAAAGATCAGAACTTCTTTGTGATTGTAAAAACCCTTTGGGTTTAGAAAATGCCTGCCTATGTGAACCGCCTTGAATTAAAGTCAAAGGAGCAATCTAATGACCAAGAAAGGCGGTATATAAATGCTAAGTATTATTATTATTATTATTATTATTATTAAGCCTCCCCCACCATGGTATAATTCTTGCAGGAGGACCCTGTCAAACCAAGAGAGTGTGCATCCCAGACTTAAGGGCTGCACCAGTGTTAAGGTCTCACCGAGCGTGCACCAGCAACAACGAGGGATTGGAATTTTATTTTACACGGCTTCCAAAAGATCCCTTTCATGCCACTGCAATGAAACCAAAAACTCCTAACAAACGTTATGACTGTTCTCCAGGGCCTGCAGAAATTCCTGCAAGAACAAATTACTATAGACATAAGAATGAGAATGGTAGAAAAGACTGCAGACATAAAATAGGAAAATCAGATTAATAGCAGGGAAATCTAGCATGCTAACAATGAGCTCATATAAGCGGCTCGGAAGTTCAAATTGCAATACAATCATAAGACAAGACATTTCTTGCTTAAATTAGTTGAAATGTGTTATTTCAAATCTTTACTTCAATTGCACATTATTGCACCAAGTCAAACGTCCTATATTTAAGCCCAGACGTAAATTCTACTCGCTCCATTAGTTGTGCCAATAAGAGTCCACTGTGGGAGCTATAATAATCTTTAAAAAGAAAACTCATTTCAATGCCTCGGCTGATCTCACACAGCTTAGCAGCCTGGACTGCGCATTTCCTGGGAGGTGAATCGCTTGCTGGATACTTCCATATGTGAAGCAGTTTGACTTGTAGAAAACAAAACAGCCGCATAGTTTTTTTCTGCTCGGAGGAACACTGGTCTGTGCAACACATTAAAGGCTAGGAAACGGATTTAGTAGCAAAGAACGGTCAGCAAGGGGAAAACACACATCCATCCGGTTTAGCTGCAACAGAAAGATTTCTAAAGACCCCATACTGTCAATCTTCTCCGGAACGAAATAATTTAGGAGGAGGGGCTATTATCCAACAGCAACCCAGTACAGATGCCAAAATACTCAGGTCTCTGCCCCAAGGAACGTACATATCTACAATGGGAGACAGAGAGAAGAAAGAGGCAAGGGCAGCCAGGAAGTGATGTATGCAACCGCAGGATGGAGCGGGTGGCTTTTGAAGTGGGGAGGAAAGTGCGCCCATGTCCCTTGGTCCTTGCGAAGAAGACGACGACTGGGTGGCAAGCAAGAGAGCCTGCAGTTGTGTGTGGCAATGCTGGAGAGGGGTAGTGGCTTGGAACAACAAGGTGCAGCAGGAAATGCAGCTGACTCTGGGTGTGACCCTCATTAATATTACCCACATCTGCACGATGCTTTGTTCCCTGGAGTGGCGCCTTGGGCACAATTTATGCCACTTGCGGGTCATGGGAAAAGCTCTTACCTGTATACCCCACATGCTTGGTCATGTCTGGATGCACTTTCCCAGAAAAGGGGGGTGGTCCCTTTGCATCAGTATTTTCCAGCCTATGGGTCACGAATGCACGGTGGGTCACAACACAATGCTCAAATCTGCCCCCAAAGCCTAAGCTGGAGTCTCTGAAGGCTGCTCCCGTGTCACCTCCACTGGCCTCTGCAGGCCTCAGAATGCCTCCCAGACACACCTGGAACACACCAGACACACCCATTGCATCCAAGAGACATTCTGAGGCCAAAGGAGGCCCACAGCAGGCCAGCACGACCTGGAAGTAGCCTGTTGGGACTCCTGGTAATGCTTTTGGAAGTAGATTTGAGCACTGTGTCATGACCCAACACAGCTCACAGGGCAGATTGCAGCGCTCAAAAGTTTGGGAATCACTGCTTTGCATGCTTATGCCCCTGGTCCATTACAAACACACTGAGTTATGGACTTACAGGCAGCCGTGCCTGTTCTTTCATGCAGGCACAATAACGCTGTTCTGATTTATATTATGGTAGTTCCGACTTCCACCCAAACCTCTGGAACGGAACCAGGAAGTAAGTTGGGGACTTTGTATACATTTAAAGGCATGGGCCAAGCATACATGAAATGATCACAGCCTGAATCCTGCACAAGATTGTGCCTTAGTCCAATGGCCTCCAAGGGCACAATCCTAACCTGGAGTTAGGCCAGCACAGATAGGTCAGCCAAGCTTGGCAGGCACAAGGGCCACTGTCAAATACGTTTGGACCACTCTCAGGGCGAAATCCTAAACCGATTTAGGCCGGCATAAGCTAAGCCAGCAAAATTTGGCCAGCACAAGGGCCACCGTAAAGTATGTTTGGAGCACTCTAGGAGCCAGAGAGGCCAGCACCCAGACGTGCGCCATCCTCCCTGACTTCGAGAGTGTGGTCCAAACATGTTTTGCCATGTCCCTTGTGCTGGCCAAATGTTGCTGGCCTAACTCCAGGTTAGGATTGCCCCGGAGGCAAGTTTGGTTGGGAGCCTGCCTTCTCATGGGCCTCCCAGAGAACCAGGCAGCTTGGGGGAAACTGAAGCTCGTGTCTCACATGCAGAGCTTGTGTCTCACACTTGAGTGTTCCATCACACCGACGGGACCCCCCCCCCCACAAAATTCCAGAAGGCCTGCGCCCACAGGGACCTGCCGGGGATTAGCACCACCCAAGTGTCAGGCTACAGAGCGGTCTTAGCACTTCCCCGTCAGAAGCTGCTCTGGCCTACCATCAACCTCCTGGGCAGGGGGTCGATAACAGATAGGGTGAGATGTGCACATTATAAATGCAGGGTTGAAGGTGGGCCCCAGCCATTGGCGAAGCCCTCCCCTGAAAATTCCCCCCAGGAATTTCACTTAAAAAAAATATTCTCCTCATACAGCTAGTCCCTGAACTCTAAAGCTGGATCTTGTGCAGTATCGTGTGTGTGTGTGTGTGTGTGTGTGTGTGTGTGTGTGTGTGTGTGTG
>JAJKFI010000021.1:15739911-15750343 GCA_029204185.1 Lerista edwardsae | reverse complement strand
ATAGATAGATAGATAGATAGATAGATAGATAGATAGATAGATAGATAAAGGAGAACATATGTGTATGTGTGTTTGTGTGTGTGTGTATGCTCCGCATAGGCTTCGGAACGCCTGGAGCAACTTGGTACGCATACGCCTTGTGTGTGTATGTGTGTATGTTTCAGCATATCTCTGGAAAGCCTGGAGCAATTTACACCAAACTTAGTACACATATGCCTTACGATCTGGAACGAAATACTGAGGGGATAAGACACCCCTAGCACCCCTAGGGGTGGGGGGGCACAGAGGGTGCCACGTAAAAATGATCAAAAACGGCCAATATCGGTGTTGAATCCATAGTTTCTGGGGTCGCCGAGACAAGCGGCAATGCTCTTGACGCCATTTGAGTCCGGGTTTGGCACCCCTCGGCGTGCGGGGCGAGAAGAGGTGAAAAATAAAACGTCCACCATGCCCTGCTGGCCACGCCTGGAGCGATTGACACCAAACTTGGTATATGTACGCCTTGCGGTCTGGTGACAAACACTGCGGGGGACAGACCCCCCCAGCACCCCCAGGGGTGGGGGTGCACAGAGGGTGCCGTGTAAAAATGATCGGGAACGGCCAATATCGGTGTCGAATCCATAGTTTCTGTGGTCGCCGAGACGAATGGTGACACTCTCGATGCCGTTTAAGTCCGAGTTCGGCCCCCATCAGCATAGGGGGGGTGAGAAGGGGTAAAAGATAAAATGTCCACCATGGCCTGCTGGAACGCCTGGAGCGATTGACACCCAACTTGGTACATGTATGCCTTACAGTCTGGCGACAAATACTGTCGGGGGTACAACACCCCTAGCATACCTAGGGGTGGGGGTGCAAAGGGGGCGCCATGTAAAAATACTCAAAAACGGCCAACGTTAGTGTCGAATCCATAGTTTCCTGGGTCGCCTACAAGCTTTGGATAATTTGTTACCCGGGCAACGCATGGTTTTTTTAATCAGTGTTTTGAGAGAGGGAAAAGAACATCCCTTTATTGACTCTATCCCTTCTGTGCGTAATTTTGTATGTCTCAATCATGTCCCCCCCAGGCACCTTTTTTCTAGGCTGAAGAGCCCCAAACCTTCATTAAATTGTCCACCAGCACCCCAAAATCTCTCTCTTGAGCTGTCACAGACAGATCAGAACCCATAAGCCTATAGGTTAAGTTTCGGTTTTTTGCCCCAATGTGCATCACTTTACACTTGTCTACGGTGAAACGCATCTGCCATTTTGCTGCCCATTCCCCCAACTTGGAGAGATCCTTCTGGAGCTCTTCACAATCCCTTCTGGTCTTCACCACCTGGAAAAGTTTTGTGTCATCTGCAAACTTGGCCACCTCGCTGCTTATTCCTGTCTCCAGGTCATTTATGAACAAGTTGAAAAGCACCGGCCCCAAGACAGATCCCTGGGGCACTCCGCTTTTCACCTCTCTCCATTGTGAAAATTGCCCATTGACCCCCACTCTCTGTTTTCTGGCCCTCAACCAATTCTGAATCCATAAGAGGACCTGCCCACTGTGAAGTTTCTTCAGCAGCCTTTGGTGGGGGACTGTGTCAAACGCCTTCTGAAAATCCAGGTATATGATATTCACCGGTTCACCCACATCCACATGCCTGTTGACCTTTTCAAAGAATTCCAATAGCTTTGTGAGGCGAGACTTACCCTTACAGAAGCCATGCTGACTTTTCTTCAGCAGTACTTGTTACTCTGCGTGTTTTAGGATTTTATCTTTGATGAGGCTTTCCACCATCTTACCCGGAACAGACATTAGGCTGACTGGCCTGTAGTTTCCATGGTCCCCCCTTCTCCCTTTTTTAAAGATTGGCGTGACATTGGCTGTACTCCAATCCTCTGGCACCGTGGCTGTTTGAAGGGACAAGTTGCATAATCTAGTTAAGAGGTCAGCAACTTCATTCTTTAGTTCCTTAATAACTCTTGGGTGTATACCATCTGGGCCTGGTGACTTATTTATATGTAGTTTATCAATTTGATCTAAAACATCTTCTTTATTAACCATTATCTGATTTAATTCCTTAGTTAGGAAGGGCTGTTCGGGCTGTGGTATCTGCCCAAGTTCTTCTGCTGTGAAGACGGACGCAAAGAATTCATTTAATTTCTCTGCAATCTCCAAATCCCCTTCTATCTCCTCTTTCCCTCCCTCACCATCCAGCGGGCCAACCGCCTCTATGGTAGGTTTCCTGCTTCTAACGTATTTGAAGAAGCTTTTATTATTCCCCTTTATGTTGCTAGCCATTCGTTCCCCAAACTCTTCCTTGGCCTCCCGTATCACCTTCTTACTTGGCTTTTACCAGTGTTTATGTTGTTTTTTATTCTCCTCACTGGGGCAAGACTTCAATTTATGGAAAGAAGCTTCCTTGCTCTTTACAGCTTCTCTAACTTTGTTCGTCAGCCATACAGGCACCCTCCTGGACCTTGTCGAGCCCTTCTTTCTTTGCAGTGTACACTTCCGCTGGGCCTCTACTACTGTTATTTTAAACAGCCTCCACACAGCCTGGAGAGATTGGACTCTTTTTACCTTCCCTTTCAATTTCTTCCTAACTAGCCTCCTCATCTGAGGGAAATCTGCCCTTCAAAAGTCATGATCTGTCCTAACCATGTCAGTGTGGGAATAAGAGGCCTTAGATATATGACATGGTTTTTTTAATCAGTTATAACTTGTTTGTTGCCCAATTATAGTGGGATAAGAATTAAATAACCAGAATCAAAATGAAAACAACAACTAGACACAGCACTTGACCAGGATGCAATCCACCAAGATGCAGACATACTAGCACCCACTTTGCCTTATCCAATGGTATTGTTGTTGTTCAGTCGCTAAGTCATGTCCAACTCTTCGTGACCCCATGGACCACAACACACCAGGCCTCCCTGCCCTCCATTAACTTCTGGAGTTCGCCCAATTTCATGTTCATCACTTCGGTGACACTCTCTAACCATCTCATCCTCTGCCACCCCCTTCTCCTTTGGCCTTCCATCTTTCCCAGCGTGAGGGCTTTTCTAAAGAGTCCTCTCTTCTCATGAGGTGGCCAACGTATTTGAGCTTCAGCTTCAGGATTTGTCCTTCCCGGGAGCTATCAGGCTTGACTTCCTGGAGGATTGACTGATTGGATCTCCTTGCAGTCCAGGGGACTTTCAAGAGTCTTCTCCAACTCCATAATTCAAAAGCATCTATTCTTCGGCACTCTGCCTTTCTTATGGTCCAGCTCTCACAGCCATACATTGCTACTGGGAAAACCATAGCTTTGACTATGCGAACATTTGTTGGCAGAGTGATGTCTCGGCTTTTTATTAAGTTGTCTAAGTTCGCCATAGCTTTCCTCCCAAAAAGTAAATGTCTTTTAATTTCATGGCTGCAGTCACCATCTGCGGTGATCTTGGAGCCCAGGAAAATAAAGTCTGTCACTGCTTCCATGTCTTCCCCTTCTATTTGCCAGGAAGTGATGGGAGTGGTTGCAATGATCTTAGTTTTTTTGATGTTGAGCTTCAAGCCAATTTTGGCACTTTCCTCTTTCATCCTCATCAGAAGGTTCTTTAGGTCTTCATCACTTTCTGCCATATCCAATGGTATACCAGTCCACAAATCCTCTTTTCATTATATGGCTTCTAAGAGGATGAGGGGATTAGAGAGGAAGAGGAAGTGTGGAAGAGATCAGAACACCAATGGGTCTCCTCAAGTCTGCACTGGCTATTTAGCTGCTGTTAGTGTTAATAGCCCATAAGTTTAGCCGGTGTAGACTTGGAGGCCTTCATGTCGGGCCGTGCAGTCTGACAGGAAGATCAGAGGCCACTGCCAGTCCCACCCCGCTCCGCCCCTTCCCCTACCCAGTTCCTCCCTCCCTGCCCACCTAGATTTGGCACAACAGCAGCAGCAATAACACCAGCAACCATCTCTGTTTTGCTGTTTCTAGGCGGTGGGCTCCGGTGCTGGCTCAGCGCTAGTGCTTACTTAGGCTTACTGCCAGCACTGGTTTGCAACACCAGCACTGGCGAGGACTGGATTGGGCCCTAAATCTTTTAGCTCAACAGTAAACAAGTAAAACACTTTTTTCAAACAGTTCATCAGCAGCTATCTTTGGATCATATGGAATGGGTTTTCCAATATGGGTCTGCAATTTTACCGGAAATGGTCCCAGTATTGGAAAGAGTATAAACCGGGTTTGTTCATAAAGCCATCTCTGACCAGGACAACGCTGAGAGTGCAGTACAGATCATCTTCACGTTTGGGGCGAACAGGAGTGTTGCATTTAAATATTGGGTGGGGGGAACTGCCCTTTGCACACCTTGCAATGCTGATAGTTCAGCTTGCACATGGAAAGCATTGGCATGTTAGCAAGTTTTTCATGGATATCATGCATTTCACACACATTTTGTTTGTTAGCTGGCCTGGCTTGTCAGCTTTCATTTAAAACAGGGATCTCCAAACTTTTCAGTACAAGGGCTGCATCATAAATTTTACACATTTTTTGTGGGTTGAAAAAAATCAGGTTTATAAATGAATGACATTTACATGAGTATGTTTACCTGGATCTTTTTTGGTAATCAGCATGATACAATTCAAAACAAAAGAGAAATGTGACAATTACAAAGGAACAATGCAATTTTTAGACTGAGAAACTGAGTTAAAAATGTCAAACATTAGCTAAAGCTCTGACAAAAAAATAAGTTGCTGCTGGATAAAATCTTGTGGCAGGCCAAATATGGCACTTGTGCCAAAGTTTGGAGGCCCTTGATTTAAGACAAAACACAAGTGTGTACCTGCTCTGGAAATGGATCCATATGCCAATACATGCTGGCAGCATTCTGTGTGAGTGTTTCGTGAGAAGAGCCTTCTCCTGCTTTCCAGTCTTCTAGCCCAGCCGTCTCCAAAGTTACAATTGTTATGCACCCAAAAAATGATCCCTGGTTGGAACAACCATTACCATTCCTCTGCACCCACACTCAACCGGCCCAAGGCCAGCGCTGCTGGCAGTCACGGCGGCACCCGAGCGTTGGTGCAGCACAAGAGTGTAGCGCCAGCGCAACGAGGGTATAGGATTGCGCTCTGAATTACATAAGAAAAATAAATCTGAAAGGAAACAACCACAGACAAGATTCCAAGGTATTTCCCAAAAGAAAGATCCTCCAGATCCAGAAAGATCTCTTTACAAACCAGTCCAAATCACTTTGAAAAAAGAGATTGAATCATCTCCTTCCTTGTGCTCCTTTCTTGTGCAGAATTTAGTGAGGTTAAAAAAAAACACCAACTCTCTAAACTACAGGTGAGGAAGGCGCACTTCCTTCCTGTTCACCTCACTCCATCCTCAGTTTTGCCCTTTCTGTTTTTGGAAAAGAAGCATATGAGGAAGGACTGAGGGAAGGAGGGAAGGGGCATTTTCCTATTTTTGAAGGGGGAGTGTGTGCACAGAGCCAGCCTTATGTGCTGCAGGGACCAATACAAAACATGTTTGCAGGGGACGCCACCCACCCAGGGCCCCCTACTCACCAGGATGAAGGGCAGCTGTGAGGCACCCAGCAGCAATGTTACCCCAAACTGCGGTGGGGGAGGGCAATTTCAAGCCAATCTGACCCAGGGGCAGGTGGGAGGACTGTTCACTCACCACGCTCTCCTTGCAATGCCTTAGCAATGAAGATCCCATGCCGGAGGGTCAGCTACAGAGCAAGGTACCAGCTGCCACTTCAGGCGCTCTGCTTACCACCCTAGTATGGGGGCCCTACAAGTACAGTGCCCAATTTGACCAAATGGATCACATTGCCCTAAGAGTGGCCCTGTGCATACAGAGGCTGCCAGGGGTAGCAATCTGTGTTTGGGTTTTTTGCCTTTGGTGCAAACTGAAGCATGTTCTGTAGGGTAATCTTGGGTTGGAAATTTAAACCAACCTCAACTCTTATCTCTGACCAGCATTGTTAACAATGTACCACACTGTAGGGCTGATGTACGCCACTATCAGTGCAGTCCTATGCTTGTCTACTCAGAGGTAAGCTCCATTAAGTTCAACTGGACTTACTCCCATGTAAGTGTGTATAGGATTGCACCCTGGGTCCCAACCACAGGCTGCCCAGCCCATAATGTAGGCAAAACGAATTATTCTAAAATCAAAATTGCAACGCCAATGCAATTGCACATTAAAAAATATTAAACAAGGCTTCAATGGGAAAGAGCATGAGCCTCTGTTTGCTCCTACCATGAGGGGGAAGGGCAGGCAGGATCCTGTCCCCAGACACAACTCCTGTATTTCTCAGTTGGGCTTCAGGAAGACCTCTCACCACCTTCCCAGGGAAGCAAAAACCATCAGGAGCATTATTTCTCCTCTCCATTTGCTTCTGGGTGAGTGGAGGTTTCCAAAGAATCTGGGAGGTGTTTTCTAGTTAATTCATTGCAAGTCTATGACATGACCTAGATACAAACCTGCCTTCTGACCCACTTGAACTCTGCTTTGGTTCTCCTCACAATCTTGGGAAGGATTGGAACAAAAGTAGGATCTTTTGTTCAAACATGTGTAGCTTGTGTTGAGGCTTTCTATCTTTAATTGGTTTCCAAAACAAAGAAATTTTCAAGGTTTATCAATCACCTCTCATTAGTTTCCAAGCTGGTCCAGTCTCTGAGGGTGCAGTCCTAACCAGCTTTCTAGCATTGGCATAGCTGTGCCAGTGGGGCACGTGCTGCATCCTACAGTGGAGTAATAATCACAGAGGCCTCATCAAAGTAAGGGAATATTTGTTTCCTTACATCAGAGCTGCATTGCCCTTACCCCAGTGCTGGAATGTTGATTAGGACTGTACCCTCAGTTGCCTGAGGCAAGCCTGTACCCCCTGTACTTTATCACCCTGTCCCAAGTGGTAGGAACGCCACTTGGTCAACCACTTTGAATACTATATGCAGCTTTCCCATAATTAAACTTCAGTCAGTAAAATTATCATACTATCCCCTACATTCCCCATTGTTATGTCTTTCCTTTCTTTTGTTGTATCCCTTCTGTCTAGAATAGATTGTTACCTCCTCAGTTCAGGAGAGTGTTTTGCTCTCAGAGTGCAATCCTAGCCTGGAGTTAGGCTGGCACAGTTAGGCCAGCAAAGTTCGGCCAGCACAAGGGCCACCGTAAAACGCATTTGGACCCCTCTCAGAATCAGGGAGGATGGCACACGTCTGTGTGCTGGCCTCTCTGACTCATGATCCTTTCATAGATCACTGCCTTGTCATGGTGAAGGGGCTTGAGTAGCTCCATGAAGCTGTGAGCTATGCCATGTAAGGTTACCCAAGATGGACAGGTCATAGTAGAGAGTTCTGACTAAACATGATCCACTGGAGAAGGAAATGGCAACCCCCTCCAGTACTCTTGCCAAGAAAACCTCATGGATTACAGAACAAAAAGGCTAAAAAAACAATATGACACTGGAAGATGAGACCCTCAGGTCGGAAGGTGTCCATTATTGTTGGGATATTGAAATGGGGCAGAGGAAATTTACAGACTTGTATGGTAGGTTTCTGCCTGGAGACATGGAGCCCGAATGGCATTCTGCCCGGTGATATGAGTGAATGGTAACATAGAGATCTGCCCGGAGATAAGACTTAGAATGGTAACATGTGAATTTGCCCAGAGATAGCGGAGAGTTTGCCTGGTGATAAGGTCATGTGATCATGATGAGTAGAGAGTATATAAAGACCAGGGATACAAGTTACCAGTCAGTTTGAAGAGTTTAGAGGTTTAACTGTCAAGTGTTTAACTGTCAGTTACAGAGAGAGTTTGAAGTGTGTGTGCTTGAGCAAAGTCTTTTGGATGAGAGCTGAATATTGATTTATAGAAGCTATGTACAGTTTGCTGAAGTTGCTGAAACAGATGTAAAAAAGATTAACTACACTAATACAGACGTTTTGTTAAAGAAGTCTCTGAGTTATTTCTTGTCAGTGATCATCAGTGCTGGAGCTCTGAGTAAACCACTCTGCAAGAGGAGAAGCAGCATATTCATATTTATATTATTTCCTCCATCATCTCAAAAAATTATAACAACAATTATGCTACTGGGGAAGAGCAGAACACGAGTACTAGTAGCTCCAGAAAGAGTGAAGTAGCTGGGCCAAAACCAAAAGAAAGCTCAGCCGTGGATGTGTCTGGAAGCGAAAGGAAAGTACAATGCTACAAAGAACAATACTGCATAGGAACCTGGAACGTCAGATCTATGAATCAAGATAAGTTAGGTGTGGACAAACGCGAGATGTCAAGACTGAACTTCAACGTCATGGGAGTTAGTGAACTAAAATGGACAGGAGTGGGAGAATTTAATTCAGATGACCATTACATCTACTCTTGTGGGCAGGAATCCCTTAAAAGAAATAGAGTAGCATTTCAATGGAGTGAACAAGAGAGTGAGAACAGCAGTACTGGGGTATAACCTCAACAATGATAGAATGATTTCAATTTGGATTCAAGGAAAACCTTTCAACATCACAGTAGTCCAAGTCTACGCCCCAACCACTGATGCTGAAGAGGAAGAAGTTGACCGTTTCTATGAAGACCTACAACACCTTCTAGAATTAACACCCAAAAAAGATGTCCTTCTCATCATAGGGGATTGGAATGCTAAAGTCAGCAGTCAAGAGGTAATAGGAATAACAGGCAAGTTTGGTCCTGGAGTACATAATGAAGCAGGGCAAAGGCTGATAGAGTTTTGTCAGGAGAACACATTAGTCATAGCAAACACCCTTTTCCAGCAACACAAATGGCGACTGTACACATGGACTTCACCAGATAGTCTACACCGAAATCAGATTGATTACATTCTTTGCAGCCAAAGATGGAGAAGTTCTATTCAGGCAGTAAAAACAAGACCTGGAGCTGACTGTGGCTCAGATCATGAGCTTCTTCTTGCAAAATTCAGGCTTAAACTGAAAAAAGTAGGGAAAACCACAAAGCTAGTGGAGGTGACAGCATTCCACCTGAGTTACTCAAAATCTTAAAAGATGATGTGCTGCAGTCAAAGTGCTGCTTTCTATATGCCAGCAAATTGGGAAAACCCAGCAGTGGCCACAAGACTGGAAAAGATCAGTTTACATTCCAATCCCAAAGAAGGGCAATGCCAAAGATGGTTCGAACTACCACACCATTGCACTCATTTCACATGCTAGCAAGGCAATGCTCAAAATCCTACAAGCTAGGCTTCAGCAGTATGTGAATCGAGAACTACCAGATGTACAAGCTGGTTTCCGAAGAGGCAGAGGAACTAGAGTTCAAATTGCCAACATTTGCTGGATCATGGAGAAAGCAAGAGAGTTTCAGAAAAACATTTACTTCTGCTTCATTGACTATGTGATTGTGTTGTGATTGTGTGGATCACAACAAACTGTGGCAAGTTCTTGAAGAGATGGGAGTACCAGACCACCTATCTGTCTTCTGAGAAACCTGTATGCGGGTCAGGAAGCAACAGTTAGAACTGGACATGGAACAACTGATTGGTTTAAAATTGGGAAGAGAATATGACAAGGCTGTATACGGTCACCCTGCTTACTTAACTTATAGGCAGAGTACATCATGAGAAAGGCTGGGCTGGATGATTCACAAGCTGGAATCAAGATTGCTGGGAGAAATATCAACAATCTCAGATATGCAGATGATACCACTCTAATGGCAGAAAGTGAGGAAGACCTAAAGAACCTTCTGATGAGGGTGAAAGAGGAAAGTGCCAAAATTGGTTTGAAGCTCAACATTAAAAAAACTAAGATCATGGCAACCACTCCCATCACTTCCTGGCAAATAGAAGGGGAAGACATGGAAGCAGTGACAGACTTTATTTTCCTGGGCTCCAAGATCACCACAGATGGTGACTGCAGCCATGAAATTATTATTTTTTTTAATCAATTTTATTTTCTACTATTAAGTAATGGGAAAGGGGAAATGGTTATACATATGGAAATGGGAAGACAAAGGTATACACAATAGGTATATATGGAGAGGTTACATCAATACATTGCAATCTACTTTTGCTACATTATATTTCTTCTAAAGTTATTAATCACTACAAAAACAACCTCATACATTGTTTCTACTCATATAAATCCATTAGTATTCATTTGCTAATCTATATTAATAGCCTCTTATATTCCATTGTCTGTCTGCCTGTACTAATCTTGCAATTTATTTTAGAGCCAGAGAATTCCAGTAACAGAATGATTTCATTGTCATCATACCTTATCTTATATTTGTTCCTGTTCTCTACGGCTCCTTTTTCCTCTTTTGTTTTGACTAAATCTTATCCTGTTTCTTTCTCTCTAAATACACAGACAGGCAGTAACAAGTAAAGCAAAAAGAAAAGACTATATTTGCTAATCTATCTATATATATAAAGAAGAGCGTATCTCTCTCTCTCTCTCTCTCTCTCTCTCTCTCTCTCTCTCTCTCTCTCT
>JAJKFI010000021.1:15708715-15731011 GCA_029204185.1 Lerista edwardsae | reverse complement strand
ACAGCTGCTTTTCAGACTGTTTCTTAGGTTGGGGAGGGCACTGTAGCTGGATTTTGCCTGATTTGGTTCATTTTAGGACTGGCACCAGGTGGAAATGCCACCTGGGGAGCTCGAAAGTCCAGGAACTTTCTGTCCTGCCACAAGCAGACCTAGCTCTGACAGCCAGGAATGTCATACCTGTGGTTGGACTGTGTCTGAGCTGGGGAACTGCACCTTTTTAATGATTTCGCATGAATTCTGCCCATTCTGAGGGTGCCAACTAGGGCATTTACCACTTCGCAACCGCGGAACTTCCGTAACTTTTTTTCCTGGCAATACGCACACCTAGTACTGTCAAATCCAGCTGTCAGAGCTTTTCTTACAGTTGTTTGCATTTGATAACCTAAGTGCACCGGACTTTGTGGATGCTTATGTCATGGAAGGAATATTTTCCTCGGTCCAGCAGTTTGAGCTGGGTGTTGATGAGTCAGTCAGAACATCTCTCTTTATATATACAGTATATAGATTTGTCCTTCTGGGCTAAGACCAAGAGCATGGCTAATGTCAGGGCTGATGTTTTGTTGCCAGCTTACCAAAGTGCAGCCATCTTAAGTCTTGTGCTTAGTCACTTGTCTTAAACTGCCAAGCTGCCAGAGTTTGTAACTATTTTCTCTCTTTGCCTCCATTGTTCTCACATGGGCCCCCACTTGTGAATTCAATGTTGCTAATCTGTCAAAGATGTTTCATGGTTGTGCAAATGCATCGGTTTCAAAGTTTTGAAAGTGTGATTTGTTTCCCAAACACATAAAGATGTCACTTTTGGCTGTGACTTAACTCCAATTGGGTCTTAACAAAAGTGCTATTCTAAGAAGTAGATCCTGGTCTAAAGAATCACTAAATTGTATTTTGTTTGTTCAAAGGGCTGTGTAACACTTTAAGAGAAAAAAATGTTGTTTCTGCGTCAACGAGGCTGAGTGAACAGGACATAAGCAAAGTCAATCTCACCTGGGCAAATTGGCTAAGTATTGGCTCAAGAGGATTTAGTATTATGTCCTGGCAAGTCTTGTTGTTAAAGTCTTATTGTTTATGTTGCTGTATACATTGTTTTTGCTAAGTGCCTGAGTTTTAGGCCTGGTATACATGAAGAGAAAGTGTACCGTTGTATGTTTGTCAAGTAGCAAGATTGGAAAAAGTTCCAAGAGGAGGGAGAACTGTTGCCAGAGAACTGTTGCCAACTTACCAGATTGCCAGCTTACCAAAGCACAGCCATATTGCATAGTAACTTGTCTATGGCTGCGGAAGTATGTAACTGTTTTCCATCCTTGCTTTCATTGTTCTCACATAGGCTTATTTGTAATGTTCTCAATTCAATGTTGCTAACGTTCACAATTCAGGGCTGTTGGCCCTGCACAATAGATAAGAAACTGGCTCTTGCTAGCAGAGCCCCTCCCTTATCAGAATATCACAGCATATTCACAAGGCCCAGTTAGCTTAGAGCATCTTATGCTCCAGCCCCTATGATGTAATTTCTAACCAAGCAGGAACTTGGAGGAAGAAATAGGAGGCGGGAGTATAAAAAGTGCTTGTAATGTATATTTTTTGCCTTTCTCCCTGAGATTGGTGCGCCTGCGCAGGTGTAAATAAACATGATCCTCGTACTCTCTCGTTTGGTTGTTTGCCTTTTTAAATGCAACCCCCACAATAGAAACTATTCTAGGGCGATTTCGGCGACAGTTTGATCTGATGCATGTTGGAGAATTGATCCAAGGAACATCACAGAAAAAATGTCAACCTTTCACACCAGAAAAAAATGGCAACTCTGCAAGGAAGTATCTTGGCAGAGAGCGGATAGACAGGACACAGTTGTTTTAGTTATTCAGTAAATATATCTTAAGAATGGATTGGTGGTGATTTTAATGATAAACTGGACCCTAATTTAGATAGAACTACCCCTTTATGCAGAACTCACTCTTTGATGATGGAAACAGGGCCTATTTGCTGTTGTTCAGTCGCTAAGTCGTGTCCGACTCTTCACAACCGCATGGATCACAGCACGCCAGGCCTCCCTGTCCTCCACTAGCTTCTGGAGTTCGCCCAATTTCGTGTTCATGGCTTCGGTGACACTATCTAACCATCTCATCCTCTGCCACCCCCTTCTCCTTTTGCCTTCAATCTTTCCCAGCAAGAGGGTCTTTTCTAAAAAGTCCTCTCTTCCCATGAGGTGGCCAAAGTATTTGAGCTTCAGCTTCAGGATTTGTCCTTCCAGGGAGCAATCAGGCTTGATTTCTTGTAGGATTGACTGATTGGATCTCCTTGCAGTCCAGTAGTCTTCTCCAACTCCATAATTCAAAAGCATCTATTCTTCGGCACTCTGCCTTTCTTATGGTCCAGCTCTCACACCCATACATTGCTACTGGGAAAACCATAGCTTTGACTAGGCAAACCTTTGCCGGCAGGGTGATGTCTCAGCTTTTTATTGTCTAGGTTTGCCATAGCTTTCCTCCCAACAAGTAAACGTCTTTTAATTTCATGGCTGCAGTCACCATCTGCGGTGATCTTGGAGCCCAGGAAAATAAAGTCTGTCACTGCTTCCATGTCTTCCCCTTCTATTTGCCAGGAAGTGATGGGAGTGGTTGCCATGATCTTAGTTTTTTTAATGTTGAGCTTCAAACCAATTTTGGCACTTTCCTCTTTCACCCCCATCAGAAGGTTCTTTGGGTCTTCCTCACTTTCTGCCATTAGAGTGGTATCATCTGCATATCTGAGGTTGTTGATATTTCTCCCAGCAATCTTGATTCCAGCTTGTGAATCATCCAGCCCTGCCTTCCTCATGATGTACTCTGCATATAAGTTAAATAAGCAGGGTGACAGTATACAGCCTTGTCGTACTCCTTTCCCAATTTTAAACCAACCAGTTGTTCCATGTCCAGTTCTAACTGTTGCTTCCTGACCTACATACAGGTTTCTCAGAAGACAGATCAGGTGGTCTGGTACTCCCATCTCTTCAAGAACTTGCCACAGTTTGTTGTGATCCACACAGTCAAAGGCTTTGGCCTAATCAACAAAGCAGAAGTAGATGTTTTTCTGAAACTCTCTTGCTTTCTCCATGATCCAGCGAATGTTGGCAATTTGATCTCTTGTTCCTCTGCCTCTTCGGAAACCAGCTTGTACTTCTGGTAGTTCTCGATTCACATACTGCTGAAGCCTAGCTTGTAGGATTTTGAGCATTGCCTTGCTAGCATGTGAAATGAGTGCAATGGTGTGGTAGTTCGAACCATCTTTGGCATTACCCTTCTTTGGGATTGGAATGTAAACTGATCTTTTCCAGTCTTGTGGCCACTGCTGGGTTTTCCAAATTTGCTGGCATATGGAGTGCAGCACTTTGACAGCATCAACTTTTCAGATTTTGAGTAACTGAGCTAGAATGTTGTCACCTCCACTAGCTTTGTTGTTCATGATGCTTTCTAGAGCCCACTTGACTTCACACTCCAGGATGTCAGGTTCAAGCTCAGTGACCCCACCATTGTGGTTGTCAGGAACATTTAGATCGGCCTTATATAGTTCCTCTGTGTATTCTCGCCACCTCTTCTTAATCTCATTTGCTTCTGTTAGGTCCTTGCTGTTCTTATCCTTTATTGTGCCTACCTTAGCATGAAATTGTCCTTTGACCTCTCCAATTTCCTTGAAAAGATCTCTAGTCTTTCCCATTCTATTGTTTTCCACTATTTCTTTGCATTGCTCATTTAGGAAGACCTTCCTGTCTCTCCTTGCTGTTCTCTGGAAATCTGCTCTTCTCCCTGCCCTGATCACTATCTCATTCCCCCCTCCTCCACTCCCTATGCTGATTTGCCAGGGAGCATGGATGGCCTACTGGCACATGGGCCCAACCACTTACCACCATCTGCTCTGGCCAGGCTGTGCCAAAAGGCAAATTGTCCTTTTCTTATGCTGCCAGAGCACTAGTTCTAGCAGCATAAGGCCCAACTAGGATTGGGCTGTTATAAAGTAGAAAGTGACTTTAGTCACTATAACTTTAATACCTATGAATTAATTCAGCAAGAAAAATTTTTTTTGTAGTCAATTGTTTTCTTCTCTTTAAGGAAGAAGATGGGGGTATGTGGGTAATCAGTTTCATAATACTTTGGGTGTAAGCAGTGGTGTCATCTAAATGATTTAAGAACAGGTACTCACTTTTGATTGGCACGTGTTGGGACCCGCCCACCGGAAGTGACATCATAAGTCAGAAGTGATGTCGTGGCAGGAAGGGACATGAAAAAAGCCCTTTTTGAGGCCTCAGACAATTTTAAACTGACCCAACAGTTTTAACAGTATTCCACAGCAGCCCCAGAACATCTTAAAGAGGCCTGGCATCATGTTAAAGTGACCAAACAGTTCCAAAAGTATTCGAGAGCAACCCCTGAGCAGCTCATTTTTCAGTGGCAAGGCAAGGCATGGCCTGGCTTGGGAAGGCAAGGCAAGTTTTTAAAAGCCACCAGCTCATTTCAGCAATTCCAGAATCTTTTGGAGACAAATTCCAAAATTCCCCACCCCCGGAACCGCCGCACCTCCTCGGGAGAGGGAGCCCCAGGCAGCCTACCTGCTCAGGCTGCTGCTGCTGCCATCGGTCTCCCTCACTTTGCTCTGCTCCGCTCGCTGCCAGGCAACTCAAACGTGCAGGAAATTCAAACGGGCAGAGCGCCGACGGAGTTGACAAGTGGGCGGGCGAATGGGCAGGGCCAGCTGTAAACCTAGGAACGGGTACTTGCATACCCCTGCATACCCCCTACATGACATCACTGGGTGTAAGGCAAGACACAGTGTTCCAGCACTGGCCTCCAGCTGAGTCTTAACAACATGGCCAGAATCCAAGGGCTGTTGTGAAATCAGTTTTATCTGGCACAAGGGATGGGTTTGTTTATGAGGTAGCAGGTCCTTGAAGATATTTCCACATACCCCACTCATCTTCGCTTTCTCTTCAGGTAGCCACACCCCCTTTCCTTGCTGTCCATTCAAAAGACAGGAAGGACAGAAAAGAGGGAGCAAAGGTGAGATTTTGCTAGAGGTACCACTTCTCATTCCGCCTTCCCTTTTGAAAGGGTGGCAGGGAGTCAGGTATCTGACAGTGGCAAGGATGGATCCAAGTAAAGGCAACCAATCAGAGTAAGCAATCTGGCTGCTCTCCCTAACATGCTACTGGGAACCCATGGTTCATTGGGGCCCATTATAGGGCTGGCCCTGATCTTCGCTTGCCTTCACTTGTCATTTGGGATTTCCAAAGAAAAGCAACACAAAAGTTAGAAACAAAATGAAACAAAATGTTATTTAAAGACATAGTGCTAGAGTGGCTTCAAAGGGATTCAGGGCCCAGTAGATGTTTTCCTGGGGGGACGACCTTAGAATCTACACAACCCCCTTTACATAGGGTTACTAGATGCAAACTAGGACAGAGTGCCTATACCTTTAATCATTGCATAGAAGAGGGAATTTGGGCAGGTGCATCTGTGCCCTTCCATGATGAGCAGCATCTGCCCAAATTCCCTCTTCTACACAATGGTTAAAGGTATAGGCACTCTGTCCCAGTTTGCACCTTGTAACTCTACCTTTACACAACCCACCCTCACAACCTCAAAACAAGTTTTACCTTTAACAATAGAAGATCTCAATTTCTGTCTCCTAAGTGATGGCGGAAATGTCCCCTCCCAAAGTGTATTTTCATTCATTAGCAACAGAAAGTGGCGCAGTTCCTCGAAAAAGGATCAGGATCAGGGGTTTTATTCATGTTCTTTTTAAAACACACACACACACACACACACACCAATTTTTTTGCTGAAGCCTGTAAAAGAAGCATTTTTCCATAAGCCATGCATATTCTGACTCTGTAGGTGAGATTCTCCTGTTCAGATCACTCCTGTTGTTCTGAATTCTCCCGAATGCTAGCTAGCTTTCTATTCCCCCAATCATGTTCGTTTAGTCTCAGGAAATAAAAAGCAGGAGTGGCCAACTTTAAGTTTCTTCATCAGAATTCTTTTTTTCCTTCCCATTTATTTCAACTTTGAAACATATTATTCATTGTTTAAACAACTGAGCTTATATTATGCTATGCCAAACTTTTGGAGTGGGTTGCAAAAGTTTCAAAACAAATGTATAAAAATAGAAAAACAGAAAATAAAAATCCTCTCCACCTCTTCTTCCCAAGAAGAACTCTGCTTCCAGAGGTTTTAGAATGCTATGAACAATCAAGCCGAGGAACTTGGTTCCAATTGAGCCTTTTATTGGACAAAGTACTAGCAAAAACAAGGCACCCCCTCCTTCACACTGGGTTTTCACCTGGATTCTGGCCGAGGGGGGGATCTCTTATCCTCTGAAACCCTCCATCTAAAGCCCATCCCGAGGTAAGGCCTGCAGGTGTATTCCATATCACCTGTTGCCCCATTGTTTCACAATGATCCATGCCTTGGTGACATCTCAGTTAGATTACAGTAATGGGCTCCACATGGAGCTGTTCTTGAAGATGGTCCAGAAATTGCAATTTGTGAAGAATGCAGCAATCCATGTTGTAACTTTGCTTGCTAGTTCAACTCAATTGGACTGCTGCTCCACCACAGTTCCAGGCCCTGGTTAAAGTACTGGTTAGTACCTTGAAAGCGCTGTGTGGCTCAGGTCCAGGGACCTTAGGGACCACCTTGTTCCATACATTCTACCCCCCTCAGATCACCTGAAAGGACTCTTCTTCTGGTGCAACCCCTGATAAAAGTTAAGGGGTAGTGATAGGAAGTAGGGCTTTTTCAAGCAGTGGCACTACAGCTATAGAATTCCAATCCTGGAAATTTGGGAATGGCTCCCTCTTCTGGTATATTCCAAGAAGGACTGAAAAATGTTTGCTTTGTTTGGCTTTTATTGTTAGGGGTGGGGGGCTTATTGTTAGAATGTTTTGGTTTAGTGTTGTTTTACATCCCTGGCTTTTATGCATCCCTATTGTTATGCTACTTGACTATGAACTTTATTGCACCTCTTAATTGGTACCATAATATCCTATGGTTTTCATGATTGCATGATGTTTTATGCTGCTGAATTTTATATTTTATTTCCCCTCTATTGTTGTATGAGGTTTTTATGCTATGGGTTTTTTTTGTTTTTTTTTCCATATTTTATATCATTATACTGTTTTTATGAAACTTAGTTTTTATGAAACTTGGGCATTCACTGGCAGATTAATGAAAGGGGGTATAAAAACTCAGTAGAAAAATTATGCTCCCTACCACCCCGCTGTAGTTACAATCCAAATCAGTATTGCAACTAACTCCTTGCTTTTCGACCAGTGGTACTTGTAGCAATGGTGATATATGATACTGTTTGTTTGTTTGATTGATTGATTTTACAGTATGGCAGGCAGAACTTAGCCTCCATTTCCATGAGGACCATTTGATGCTGTTTTGCTTGGTTACATGTGGCAGTGGCTATGTGATGAATTGACTGTGCAAAAGAGTCACAGTTTGGGCAAAAGGACAAAGGCAAAAGAAAGAGGGTGAAGAGAAGAGGGAGAGATCAGGAGGCAGCAGCAAACAGTGAAACCCCTCAGCAGCAGGCAGCAGTTTGGCATCCACTAGTTGTCTCTGGCACCCACCCACTCTGGCACCCACCCATCGGTATGCTGCCGGCACCCACAGTAATTTGCAATGGGTGCTCAGCACCCACAAGTTGGGCACCCCCATGTTCGGCGCTGGCCCAGCAGCGAACAGGCCCAGCCGAGGGCAGCGCGATCTAGCCAATAAGCTCCTTCCCGAGGCATCGCTGACGCCTCAGGAAGAAGCTCATTGGCTTGCCCGCCCTGGCCTTGGAAGGGGGCAGGGCTGCCTTCCAACACCTAGCCACGATGCAAGGCAGTCGCTTCCGAGGCCAGGGCGATGACAGGGGCCATGGCCACGTCAACATCAGGGGCATGACTATGGGCATCCCCAATGTTGACAGCAAGTCAGCACCCCTACTGGCACCCATAGTACTGGCAAAAGTGGTAGTTAAGCAAAAAGAAAAAGAAAAAACTTTGGTGCAGCTACAGATGATGCTACATGCATCAGGTCCTGTGTCTTTGGCCCTGAAGTAATGGCCTACAGAAATGAGAAAGGTGTGGAGTGCATGAAAGGAGTCATTCATATCCTTTGTTGGTACGTCAGAACCAAGAGTAGCACAATTTCTCATATATCACTTAGGGCTGGATTAGCATGCTTTTTTGTTATAGTTTTTCCTGTAATTAAAGGGATGAGGTCTCTCTCTCTCTTGGAAGAAAAAAACCCACATGTACTGTCCTCTCTGATTTCGAGAGTGGTCCAAATGTGCTTTACAGTTCATTTGTGACACTCCTGGGCCAGCACAAGTCCCTTGTGCCAGTCTAACTCCAGGTTAGTATTGCACCCTAAGGCATTGATTACTTTGGCCAGATCTGGAGTCTAGGATGGGCAACAGCTATTACACCAGCTGAAGCTTGGCAAAGCACTTCTGTATGCAGTTCCTGAGTATCCAGGAACAAAAGCAGGTACAGAGGTACTCCCAGATAATAAATTTCAAGAGAAGCACAACTCCATCCAGAACAGGTTGTAAACCCATTCCCAATTCAGTTTTCCTACTAACTATCAGCACCGTTCTCTTCCCTGGATTAGGTACCAATTAACCTACTGCTGCTCTCACAGTAGCCAGGCATCACTTCAGATCATCATTCTGGAGCCCAATGGAGAAGAAGTAGAGCTATGTTAGCTACATCAGTGTACCAATGACACCACACTCCAGAACTTTGGATAATCTCTCCCATCAGCTTCTTATAAATGTGTGTGCAAATTGGAAGCCAGGATCATGGGATATGTGGAAGAAACTATTTGCTTCCTGATCATGGAATATGCTCCTTGCTGCAGTTCACAAAACACACCTTTGCAAGTTTAACAGATGTAGCCTTTATTATATGGAGGCAAACTGAGTAGATTCACCCCAAAAATGAAAAGTGCAGCAGTTTCGAATTCTCAACATTGTTTGCAATCAACTGGTATTTTATGGGTAAACAACTTCATCTCATTATTTAATTCAGCCAATTACTATATTAGCAAATCGGGTCTAAATTACATACAGATGTGACAGATGTGACAGACAATAACAGATGGTTATATACTGACAAAATGTGTTTTGCAGTGCAATCCTACTCATGTTTATCCCAACAGTCTGCTACATCCAGTGGGATTTATTCTCTAGCAAGTGTGTATAGTACTGCAGCCTAAATATTTATTCTATCAGTATTTACTTACAACTATGGATGTGCATCCACAACAAAATTCCACCTAGAACACTATTTTCACTACTCAGAGCAGTACTGCAGAAAATCAAATCCACCTGCTCCATTGGCTTTTGATGACCCACTTTCTTCTGCCACACAATAGCGCACTGTCATTATAAGTCCAGAATTTTTTCATTCTTTAGTAGGTTATTCACAAACACACTGCATTATGGGTTCTGTGCTTTTAGGGCAGCATACATACCAAAGATGCTATGCCAAAATTCCAAATCCATGGCGCAGTACCACTTTACTAAAATAAGCATGCAGAATTATGTTAACAGTCTATGAAGCAACTGTTTGCATAATTGGTGCATTCCAGTGGATCTGATGGAAGTAATTTCAATAAATCTGGCTGCAGTCAAATTAATTCACCATTAGTGGAAACCCAAAAACTGTCCCTCTACTATAGACAGAATGCAGCTGCAACTCAACTTGCAAAATCATACACAAACTTTATCTTCGCAGCTGAATGAATAGTGCCATCCCTGTGCACACTAGACACATCAAAAGAGGAAACACTGACACAATCAATGAAGCTTTAATTGTAGGATGTAGGAATAATAGGTATAGAAGAGTCCCAATTAATACAGAACAGCATAATTAATCCTCTACAGCAATATGATATACAAAACAACACTACCTAATAAAGCAGCATCCTAGCACGTTTCAGATTTTATATTCAGATTTATAGCAAGCCCAGCTGCATTTCTGTCAATACTTTTTGAGTAAACAGATGCCAAAAATAAGGCAGATCATGATGAGGATAGTAAAGAAATGCTTCCAAATAAACTGGACTATTGTTCAATATCCGGTAAAGAGGTGCACACCACTGAATCTACTACAGTGGTACAGAACAAGTGTTCCAAAACATTCATGAACTGTTGAGGCTAAATTTTTTTTAAAAGCTTCATGTTCTGTTCCACACTAACAGAAATAAGTCAATTTCTCACACAGCTAAGTCAATCTAGCTGAGATACACACATAGAAGGTATCTACTTGCATGCTTGAAAAAGTATGTTTTTGATCTGAAGGACATAGTAAACTGTTTAGGAAAAAAAGTTGTATTAATTTTCAAAAATATTGTCCTACTGGTCATCTTTGGGTTATTTATCAAACCGTTCCCGTAAAGCTCTTTGTATGCTACCTGGTATTTGTTGGTGTTTATCTCTGAGATTTGTTATTGCACTCTTCGTCTGAAAAAAGAGATAGAAATGTGTGTTCATATTGTCATCCAGCAAAATAGTTAAGCAGCATTTGCATTATGCATTTTTAAGTACAGCAACATTTTCAAGTTAACATATTTGAGCTCATTCCATCTGAATTGGAATAGCAATTTCCCTTCTCTCTTACTGGCTTTTTAACAAGCCACACAAATGACTCAACTCATCCCATGAGCCACTACACTGATTCCAGGGATCCCAAGACCAGCAAGGGCATTCCAGGGATAAAAGGGATTAAAGCTCCAGGTAAAAGCAAGTTCCTTACTTTATTTTGTGCTAATCTTTACACAACCTACACAGCCCCTTTGCACATTGTACCATATCATGACATAACTATGATTAAGGGCGCAATCCTAAACTGAGTTAGGCCGGCATAAGCTAAACCAGCAAAGTTTGGCCAGCACAAGGGACACCATAAAGTATGTTTGGACCACTCTTGGAGTCAGAGAGGCCAACACACAGATGCTCCATCCTCCCTGACTCTGAGAGCTGTCCAAAAATGCTTTATGGTGGCCCTTGTGCTGGCCAAACTTTGCTGGCTTAGTTTATGCCAGCATAGGATTGCGCTCTAAGTGTGGAGCTTGACCAACCACAGTGCCCAGCCGAGCTGAAGAGGCACTGCTGATCAGCTGGATTATGCAGCTATGGCAGGTGACATCATCAGTGGTCAGCTGCTCTCAGCTGTGGCAACACTCAGCTGACAGTTGGACCACAAAGGGTGGAGCTGGTATCAACCTCTAAAAGCAGGACCGGGGAAAGAAGGCAAAGTAAGAGGGGGGAGGAGGAGTGTCAAGAATTGCGGAACAAACCAGAAAGCAGGGAAACAAGACAGACCAGAGTGATCAGTGACAGCGAAGGAAGCAAGGTGGGGGGGAAAGGATGGCAAGGGCAGAGCCAAGGTGATGTGAGACAAAGGGAAAGAGGGAGGAGGAAGGCTCTGCAGAGGAGGACTGTGGGAGGCCAAATGGGAGCCTCCAGAGGAAGCAGCAAGAGAAAGGGAAATAAAAAGCTAGGTGGACAGTGGACAAAGTGGCAGGGGCACCAGAAACTGCCCCCTTCCAATGGATAGGAGCCATTGTGAAAAGCCCACCACTGTGTTAACTCATGGCTTGACTTGTGAAACACGAGCAGACATGCTGCCTGGCGGCATCTCGGCTGCCGCACGCAGTCCCCAGTGACAGCTGACAGCCCGGCAAGGTGCATGCGCGGGTCCAGCAGCTGCAGGTGTGGCCACCGGGATAAACAAGAGCAGAAGCCCCAACCCCAGAAGACTGGCAGGATCGGAGCCCCATTGGGCAAGCCAAGGGGTGGAACTGTCTGAGGATGATATAAGGGCCTGCCGATGATGAGGCGAGGTTGAAGGACTAGAATGACGTAACTCCCTTCCCCTTGACCCACCACTCAGGCAGCAACAGGCCCAGGGAAGGAAGGCTGCCTGACGGGAAATCTCGGACAGCAAACCCCAAGTAACCAGAGCCCCCCCCTTGCTGGTAGGGAGAGGGACAACCTATACTGAGGGGCCAGGGCCCTGGACCCCGGAACCCCACAAAGAGTTTTGTGAAAAGTCTTATGCAAGGGCTTGCACAAACAAACAGAAAGTTCCTGTGCAAAGAGGATCTCTGCTGGTCCTATAAAAAAAAAACCTGCCTGACTTGGCTCCCCAGTCTAAACTTCTTGTTTGTAGAAGGAACTGAACAGCCCCAGCCTGATGCCAAGCCTGGCCCTCCTATTGTCCTGACTATGTTACCTGCCTCTGGCCTTGGATTTCTATTTGCCCATACTGGAACCTGACCCTCTTCACCTTTAACTATACTACAGGCAACTGGCCCTTCAAACACCATCCGCCAGCTCTGGAAACCTGGCCAACTACCTGCTTTCCCGCATGGGGACCATATTGGTTCCTGACACCCATAGGCAAAAGAAACTGGTCTTTTTAGTACTTCAAGAGATAACGGCAGAGAGAGTTAAAGATGCAATCAATGCTATGCATCCCAAAAGTTAGCTTCAAATATTATTTCAAATACTGCTGAATTCTGGCAACAGCAAGTTTATCATGTGAACTCTACAGGGGAGTTAGGCCAGCACAGTGAGGCCAGCAAAATTTGGCCAGCACAAGGACCACCATAAAGTATGTTTGGACCACTCTTGGAGTCAGAGAGGCAGCACACAGACGTGCGCCATCCTCTCTGACTCCGAGAGTGGTCCAAATGCGCTTTACAGTGTCCCTTGTGCTGGGCAAACTTTGCTGGCCTAACTGTGCTGGCTTAACTCCAGGTTAGGATTGTGACCTAAATGTTTTGACCACAAGGATGACGATTTCCATCAGTTCAAAGGACTTGGCTGTAGATGTTTATACTAATGTTTTATCACACAATAAAGCAGTAAGAATTAATGGTCTTCCTATTTAAAAGTATTATATTGAACTTCTTTACTATAAGTAAGAATACAGGAATTTCAAAGGCTTTAACAGTATACCAAACGTACCTTTTCGGCTAGCTCTTCAACTGTTATATTTGGGTCATAAAGAATGGGATCTCCTATATATGTACACAATTTGACTGGAAACCCTCCATATATCGGAACAATTAGCCACCGGGTACGCTCATACAGCCACTTCAAGGGCCCTATTTGTAAAAATCAGAAATATGCTTATATTTTGACAACTAGTAGTATGGTATAAGTGTAGGAACGTAAAAAGAAGCCCTGGATAAATGAACAAAGGCCATGCAGTTGACACGTAATTGTGCAACAAATGTATGAAAGATTGGCATGCACAATAAATACCAGGGCTTCAACCTAACACATAATTATGATTGTTTACATTTTCATAAAATTCAATGGATTGATGTGTACATAAATGTGTGTTAGACTGCAGCCCAAGTAAATCTGCATCAACCTGTTATACAATTGGCCAAGGATCAAGCACTATTGAACACCTACAGGAATTCAAATGAATGAAGAGAAATAATCACAGAAAAAGACAGAGGAGCAGCTAAAAGAAAGAGGAAAGACAGTGGTATGGCAGCCCAAAGCAGAGGAAGATGAACAAACAACAAAAACATCCCAGAGCCAAAACTTTAAATTTAGGACCCATTCCTTCCAACTTTCCTGCACTGATGCAGCCCCAAGGTATTGTTCACTGCATAATTGCAGTGAACACTGCATAATTGTTCCAACTGTTTCCTAACCTTGAGGAGGATTCTGCGACTTCCCCCCACACTGCAGGATGAAGCACACGCCCCACTGGCACATTGGAAAGGATTGGGCCCACAATTACATTGAAGTCCAATAGAAATCAACGGAATTTCCTTCAATGTAATGCGTTTAGCACTGGGATAGAAGCATATGGGAGGATGCAAGCAGAATTGATCTTACATATTTTTCCAAGTGTCCTGTATCCTTCCCTAAGATTTTTTGTAAATATAGGAATGATAGGCTGAGAAAGGTGGGAGAAAAGTGGTTACAATTAGGGCAGTCCTTCAGCCACCGCTTGTATTCATAAAATAGTGACTCCATGAGTAACATGGAGAATGTGGGAATGAAGGCTGGTTTGGTAGCTGCCACACTTTTGAAACCAGTTTCTATGAAAAGTTGATCCTTCCAGCAATGCTTTTCTTAATCAGAATTACTGTCCCATTAAAGAAATCTTGCGTAGGAGCACATCCTATCCATTCCCTCCTTCCGCCGAAAAAGGTTACCACAGCATCCTATAGGGGGCAGTTGGGAGATCTCCTCTGGATCAGGGAATGAATGTTCCCTTTCCTGGGAGTAAGCCAGCGATGGGATCTACAAACGACTTGGGGGAACGGAGGGCGGGACTTAGGCGGGAGTACCGTTTGATTGGCAGCCCGTCCGTGCACTTCCGCTTTCGTTCCGCTCGCCCCGCAGCCGTCCCTGGCCTTGGAGGGGGCGGCTGCGGGGCGAGCGGAATGAAAGCGGAAGTGCACGGACGGGCTGCCAATCAAACGGTAGTCCTTCCTAAGTCCCGCCCTCCGTTCCCCCAAGTCGTTTGTAGATCCCATTGCTGGAGTAAGCCTGTTTGGTATGGGGAGTATACTTGGATCTTCACCAGTGAAATCACTGGCACAAGTCCACATTGAGCAGGGATGGTGGTTTGGACCTGGGAAGGAGGTTAGGATTCAGCTGCCACCGAACCTGGCCTCTTCCCTGACCTGATCCACCCTCCCCCTGCTTTCATACCTGTCACCCTCCCATCACATCTGTCACCGCCTCATTCCACCCACCCCTCCACAGTATCTCACCACGTCCCAGACAAAAACAAAGTTAATAAATGATAATAAACAAAGATAAATGACCTTATTTCAAAAAAATTTCATTTGTATGTTGTTTTCCTGCCATAAGTAGCACTCAAAGCCGCTACGCAAATGTAAAAACATCTGAATACTTATGAAAAAAAATCTCGAGGAGCAGATTTTTTTTTTTTAAAAGGTAGTATCAGTGCTTAGAAATTAACACAAACTACAGCAGCGAAATAATATAAGCAACTGATAAGCCAACCAAAAACAGAAGGTAACATAATAACAGCCATGTATACAGGCCATATTTTGTCTGCATATATCCTACTGATAGAACTCGGGGCTAAATGACACATTACAGATAATACGTGCATCTGGCCTATTTTTCCCCCTTTGAAGAGCACCAGGGAGGATTCTCAAAACAATGAATGAAGGTAGGATGGCTTTAGCTCTGCAACCTTCCATGTTTCATCAGCCCCTCTAGTCAGTAGCAACAGTAGAAAAAAGGTGGTTTAATCCGTTTTCAATTGAAGCTTTTTCTTTCTATTTATTTTTGTTACTGTAAATAATGCATGACGGGATCAGGATAGGAGATGCAGTGCAGGCAAAGTGCAAAATTTCTCCACACACACCCCATGGTTTTGTGGCCAAATGCACATATTCTTTGCAAAATATATTTAGATACCTATACACAGTTTGCAGTGGTAGGAGTTATACATATTCTGCTTCAAAAGAAAGTGGTTGAGATGATTTTCTCCCCAAAAATAAATAAGCAGTTTATTGTTACGAGCAATATATGCACTACTTGCTGGCTCTAATTTCCTGCACAATTGAAATATAACAAAACACTCCACCAAATTAAACCAATAATAAACAATATAATAAAAGCAATTAACAATGAATGGATTGAGGCTATATACCATCAAAACAATACTCAGACATTATGTAGCAGAGTCCTATAAAGATAAGATTATTTATTCCTGATCCCACAGCATGTGGATTTCTGTTTGGAGGCCACAAGAACATTCAATACATGCATGGCATGTGGTCACTCACCACTTTTGCATCTCTGGCTACGTGAGCAAAGCCTGAACGGCGACCCCAGAGGAGGCTGTAGTTCTCATCACTGAAGAGTGCTTCTCGGACTCCACCAGGTAAGACTCCTAACAAGTGTCCCTTTTTCAGAATGTCAACACATTCCATTCTTCCATCATGTGTAAGGCCATGCACATTGTAAAACAGGCTGATACCTGTAGGAGATACCAGCAATCTAAGTTTATTACGTGAAAACCTGCTACATAAAAATGTGGAAAACATATCCAAGCACCAACTAGCAGCCCAATCCTACCTAAGCAGCCCAATCCTACCTACCTAACCTACCTTGCATTGCACAGCAATGCAAGGGGACCAACGTGGTGTCTCCTGAATCCTAAAGGGGAGTTTTAACATCAGGTTGTCTCCTTGGGGTAAGGGCATATTGGTTCCCTTCTCCCCCAGGGCAAGCCCTACTGGCCCAGTAGGTCAACTGGGACTTGCACCAGTGATATGGCTGGCAAAAATCCGTGTTAACCTGTGAAGGCGGATCAGGCCCAGGAAGGGGATTAGCATTTGGCAGGCGATGTTGCTGTTGGAACCCACTCCCTTCCTGGACCTGATCTGCCCTACTCCCATTCAATACACCCCCGCCCTGTTCTATCCCCTTCCTACCTACTCTCTACAGAGCCTTGCCTGCTGCATCAGGCATCCCCAATCCATTGCGTGCAGACCTGGCCGCTCAACGCTTCCAGCAGCAGCCAGGCCATACTCTCCAGCGTTGCTGCATTTGTGGCTGCTGGAAAGGGCACGACATTATTGGCCAATAGTGACTTTCACAGTGCAAACCTATACATGTCTTCTCAAAAGTAAGCCCTATTGAGTTAATGGGAATTACTCCCTGGTAAGTGTGCAAAGTGCACTTTGCCCTTTCATGGATCACTGCCTTGTCGTGGCGAAGGGGCTTGAGTAGCTCAATGAAGCTGTGAGCTATGCCATGTAGGGTTACCCAAGACGGACAGGAGTTCTGACTAAACGTGATCCGCTGGAGAAGGAAATGGCAACCCACTCCAGTACTCTTGCCAAGAAAACCCCATTGATTATAATACAAAAAGGCTAAAAAATATGACACTGGAAGATGAGCCTCTCAGGTTGGAAGCTGTCCATTATGCTACTGGGGAAGAGTAGAACATGAGTACTAGTAGTTCCAGAAAGAGTGAAGTAGCTGGGCCAAAACCGAAAGGAAGCTCAGCTGTGCATGTGCCTGGAAGTGAAAGGAAAGTACGATGCTGCCAAGAACAATACTGCATAGGAACCTGGAACGTCAGATCTATGAATCAGGGTAAGCTAGATGTGGTCAAACATGAGATGTCAAGGCTGAACATCGACATCATGGGAGTTAGTGAACTAAAATGGACAGGAATGGGAGAATTTAATTCAGATGACCATTATATCTGCTACTGTGGGCAGGAATCCATTAAAAGAAATGGAGTAGACTTCATAGTGAACAAGAGAGGGAGAACAGCAATACTGGGGTATAACCTCAAAAATGATAGAATGATTTCAATTCGGATCCAAGGAAAACCTTTCAACATCACAGTAGTCCAAGTCTACACCCCAACCACTGATGCTGAAGAGGAAGAAGTTGAAGACCGTTTCTATGAAGACCTACAACACCTTCTAGAATTAACACCAAAAAAAGATGTCCTTCTCATCATAGGGGATTGGAATGCTAAAGTAGGCAGTCAAGGGCTAATAGGAATAACAGGCAAGTTTGGTCTTGGAGTACAAAATGAAGCAGGGCAAAGACATATAGAGTTTTGTCAGGAGAACGCATTAATCATAGCAAACACCCTTTTCCAGCAAAACAAACGTCGACTGTACACATGGATTTTCGCCAGCCATATCACTGGTGCAAGTCCGAGTTGACCGAGGCAACCCCTTCTCCTTTTGCCTTTGATCTTTCCCAGCATGAGGGTCTTTTCTAAAGAGTCCTCTCTTTTCATGAGGTGGCCAAAGTATTGAAGCTTCAGCTTCAGGATTTGTATTTCCAGGGAGCAGTCAGGCTTGACTTCCTGTAGGATTGACCGATTGGATCTCCTTGCAGTCCAGGCGACTCTCAAGAGCCTTCTCCAACATCGTAATTCAAAAGCATGTATTCTTCGGCACTCTGCCTTTCTTATGGTCCAGCTCTCACAGCCATACATTGCAGCTTGATCCAAATTGAGACTATGGCATGAACTTTGTTTCCACGCAGTCTTGATCTGGATTGCTGTTCCCAATTTCCTTTGGAGGTATGCTGCCATGGCCAACTTCTATTCCAAAGCAAAAAACAGCTGTATATGGGATGGTGGGGTGTGTCAGGACTGGTCAAGGACTGAGCCAGGCCCAGAGTCTCTGTTCCCTCGCGGATAGCTGATGGCAACAGGCCAGCAAGCACATGTGCCTGACTTGCCAGCATTAAGTCCTGATGCAAGACACCTGTGTTAAGGTGGGGACGTGCAATGCTGCACGTCTGCTATGGAGCTGCCATCAGTCTCCTGATTGGGCAGCATGACCAGCCAAACAAGTATTTAAGAGAGGACTGCGTCCCAGGTCCTGTGTGGGTCGTTAACGTGAGGAGGGGGACATGCTGTCCGTTTGTATACCTGGTCATTCTGCTCTGTACCAACTGCTGTATCCTGTTTTGCTGCCTTGATGTACAACAACCTGTTTTACTTTTGCTTGGACCTTGACTGTGAGCTGTAACAAATACAAGCCTTATCTTCAGCACAACAATGTGTGTCGTGGCTTCTTCGTGTCTGCAAGCACAGCCGTCGTCCCTGCTGGGAGCTGCTTCTGGTTATAGTTGCCAGACCCGGGCTTCTTGCGTTGCCAGGCAGAGCCTGCAAGTCTGGAGGTACACTAACCAAATCTCAACAAGGGTTATGGGCCCAGCATGCTTCTGCTGCGCAACAGCAGTGCCACCCAGAGGCGACAGGCGGGACTGCAGGCGACAGAGCTCCAGAGCGCATCAAGAGTTCCTGAACCCGCTGCTGCGAGCAGCGAAGGCTGAGTGAGAATCTGTCTGTTTGCGTGGAGGTGTAAAGCTGCGTCTGCTGAGAGAGCCCAGCTGCATTCTTCAAGGCCGGAGTCGAATTACAGGAGCAGTGAGCGACCCACCGTTAGCAGAATGAGGTCAGCGCCGTTCCAGGAGGAGACGAGACCCGAGGAGCGGAGACATCAAAGAGGACCCCTCCGGAGGACAGGAGAAGCCATCATCCCTTCCTCATCCCCCGGCGTTTGCAACAAAGCCGAGGAAGTGCTGTGTGGCGCTGCGCAAAGGAAAGGCCGTTGTTTTGGGCCTGAGTTTCTCGTCTGGGCATGTAGGCTGTGGGGCTCCTGTGTGCAGCCGCTCGAGTTGCAAGCATGGCGTACAGGGAGCAGAGGCCGAGCCAGCCTGTTTTTGCCTGAAGGCGCAGCACATGGCGAAGCACAGCGCACTGCGAGTGGAGAGCGACGCCGTTGCAGAGAAGAAGCCAGCGTCGCAGCCTTGTGAAAGAAGGCATCCCGCAGTGGAAGGCACGCAGGAAGAAAGTTTTACGAGCCGCGCAGCGACCACCAACTGATACCACGTTTAGCCTTGGGACTGCGCCAGGCGCCTTGCGAGGGGCTGGCCAATGCATTCCCGAGAAGCCGCTCCAACCCTTTGTCCGTCTCAGCGACCTGTTTGTGTTGCACCCGTTCACCGAGTTTGTGTGGGGAGGCGGGCATGCTTGGGGGCAAGGGCACAATACTGCTAAGCACTGTTTTCCCTTATCCGTATATGCCTAAGTCACTGTTGCATATGTTGTGTAGTGACACCCACGTGGTCAAAGTAAGGGGCATGTTTGTGCTAATGCAGGCTGTGTGGGAAAGGCTGGAAAAAGGGTGTGTGCCATCCAGGTGGCGAACGGCAAAGTTTGTGTACCCGACAGGGAATTTACGAGGGAGCGCTTTGCGGCGTAATGCGCCATCTCTCGAGCTCCAGCCGCTAGGGCAGACTGCTTCTGCAGCCTGTCAGAACCCCTGAAACAAAAATTGGGACCCATATGAATACAAATTGGTCGTGGGGAATCCCTGAGATAGTGGGGTTGCGGTAAAGTCATCCGAGGTCTACTCTAAAGCAAGGCTGCTTGCAAACCTCAAAAAGGAAACAATGTGTTAAGTCTGTGTGCGTGTACCTTTAAAAGCTGTGTAACAGAAGTAAAGAACAAACAAGCCCTGTTTTCATGTGATAATCCACCCTGAGTGAGTGTTGGGTGAGGGGCTAGTGGCATTCCTGAGATGGAGAGAACAGAGAGGGATTTGTTAACCCTATAAATGCTGGAATGTGAGTGGAACGAGATAGAAAGCCTCACAGCAGCACAATGAGTTGTGCCAGCAATCTCCGTGTGCCCCCCTGTGTGAAGTGTACAATGAATAATAGAGGTCTGGGGTGTAAGAGACCAGATGTGGGAGGCTGAAAACAGGAAAACAAAGTGAAAATAAGCCACAAAAGTATGCTTAATTGAGCCTCCACAGAAAGGCAAGGGTTCCAGGGAAGACAATCGTTAGTCTGGGGTGTGTCAAGTGTAGGCACACACAGAGCTAGCTGGAGAGGACTTGCTATCCTGTAAAAATAAGCAACCCTGTGGAAGTAACTCTTGCAAAGTGTGATGTACTGCCTATGTGAAATGTTGGTAATATAAATATGAAGCCTTAGTTACGTGCTAGGTCAGCAGTAAGCTAAGCAGACATAGGTATAGCCCAGAGAGTGCAGTAACATGTTGAGCACTGAAAAATGTGGCAAGTGTGCCACATCCAGATCACTAGAAGCTTAAAACTGCTGGAATACTTGGGAGATGTGGAGGAACATATTGGTCTTGGATAAGCTGTCAGTTAACCAACTGTTGAGGTTGTGTAACGTGTCAAGTGGATGAGAAGTCAATCAGCTGTGATAATAGGAAGCTGGGAGTTGTAACCTAGCATCCGTTACATGTGTCCAGTCCACTGAAGAGTGCAGGTGTGTGCATTGTGGAACTAGGATGTTTGCTGTTCTATTGAGGCTGAAGGGATGAGTGGAATGTCTGAGACATGAGGTCTTGCAGACATCATGCTGAGCAGGGGGCCAATGCGAAGCTGGTAACTGTGTGTGGTTGTAAATCCCTCTAGCATAAAATACCCCAGGTGAAAGTGAAGTAGCCCAAGCCGGTAGGCTAAAGGTAACAGCTGAAATGTGAAGTGCTGCCTGAAAATGTCTCGTTTGTGGCCGACTAAGTGAAGCCATAAGGGTTAAGTGAACAATGTATCTCTTAAAGTGGTAGACAGGGATGTAATCCTTAAAGTGAACCACTAGGAATGCGTGTAGCTTCCTTTGAGATAGCAAATGTTCTTAACAGAAGAGATTAGGCAAGCCTGTACCTGTGTGTGTGTGTGTGTGTGCAGGCATGTGACAAAAGCACTTACATGGTTTGAATATATCGATGTACTAAGTGATTGATGTATTGACTAGCTGATGTAATGACTCCCACTGCATCTGAGTAAGTGATGTAATGACACTGGAGCTTAGGTGTGGCACAATGTGTATTGAGTCTAATCAACTCTGCCAACCTCTCCGGAGTGTGTGTGTTCCCACACAACACAGTTTCCAAGGCTAGACTGCATATCGGTCAGCCTGTGAAGCAGCTGAGAAACCCTTGGTAAAGAGGGGCTGCAACAAAAGATGTAATTTTTTCAGCTTTGCAGAGGATAGAGCAAAGCGCCAGGCTAAGCATAGCCAGGCAGTGTGCTGAGAGTTTGCACAGGGGTATGGGAGACGTAAGTGTAATAGTATCTCCCAGGGGCTGTTAACAAATTAGCCCACATGAGGTAAGAGTGAGGCGGAAGAAAAGCAGTAAAATGGAACCTCAAGTACCTCAGAGCATTTGTCCAAGTCCTTGCAGTAAGGCGAAAGGGAGTGAAGTGGTGTGGAAAATTTTCCCTTCTCCCAGAGGGACAAATGCAATGGCTGGAGTGATAGCTAGTAACCAGCGAGAAAACAAACCAGTCTTATTGACAATGCCTAAGACTTGGTAATGGCACAAGAGCCTTTGTAGGCAAATGTTTGTAGGCATGTTGGCAATGTTCTGAGAACAGCATGGTAGATGCTATGAGTCAGCTGAAATAACCAATACACAGAACCAGTAAAAGTGTTGAGCCAATGTCTATATGTATAACACAATGGTGTGATGTTGTGTATGTACGTGCCATATGGATACAAATAAGCATCCATGAAGAATTCCGATGCATTCTGTGTGTGTGTGTGTGTGTGAATGAGCATCGAAGCCTGATCAAGTCTGATCAAGGGAGGCAAAAAAACTGCCTGTGTCCTTGAAAATAAACCAGGACAGCCAGATAAAGAGGAAAAGAAATGCAGAAACCATAACAAGCTGAGACAAAGCTATGAGTGGAAATAGCTCAAAAGGTGATGGGATAGCTTGTGAATATTGTGATG
>JAJKFI010000021.1:15658765-15708315 GCA_029204185.1 Lerista edwardsae | reverse complement strand
ACTGCTGTATCCTGTTTTGCTGCCTTGATGTACAACAACCTCTGTTTTACTTTTGCTTGGACCTTGACTGTGAGCTGTAACAAATACAAGCCTTATCTTCAGCACAACAATGTGTGTCGTGGCTTCTTCGTGTCTGCAAGCACAGCCGTTGTCCCTGCTGGGAGCTGCTTCTGCTGCTTTTGGTTATAGTTGCCAGACCCGGGCTTCTTGCGTTGCCAGGCAGAGCCTGCAAGTCTGGAGGTACACTAACCAAATCTCAACAGGGTGATCTGGTATGGGACCATGGCAAGGAGAAATGGCTCGATCTCCCTGCCTCATGCCACAGTCACAATCTATATCAATTATTCCCACCCCTGCCCACTACTTACTAACAGAAAAACCACACTGGGCTAAACTGTGTTTTTAATGTCATGCTTAGCTTGGTTCTTAGGCATAAAAAATATCAAAAGATTCTCTCAGCCTAACCACACTAGGGCTGCAATCCTATACACACTTATCGGGGTGGGGGAGAGGTAAGTCCCATTGAACCTCAGTGGTGGACTTAATCGGGCTAACTTCTCAATAGATACGCACAGAATTGCACTGCAAGATGCTTATTATTTGTATTTTTTTTTTATTGTAGCTGTAGCAGCAAGTTGGCAAATCTATTTAGTCAAGAAGTGGAGGAGAAGGAGTTCTGGGAAGAAGCAGTACTTGAACTTATCTTAAGAACCTCCCAGAACACCAGCCTGATACCTCTGTCTTTATGTCCTTCAAATCTCTTTTTAAGACACATTTTTTCAATTAAGTTTGGAACACCGACACTTTTTCTCTTGTTGACACCGAGCTGAACCCAAAACTGAAACAACTGCATTTTCTTCTCTGCCTCCATTTCCTCAACTGTTTCCCTTGTGTGAACACAGTATTTAGATTACAAGCCCTTCAGAGCACATTAGTTGTCTCATTCACTGTTAAGAATCATGATCACTGATGGTGCTATAACAACTAATTATATTCTCCAATGACTTGCCAGCACAGACTGCAAGACACCATAAGAGCAGTGGTTCCCAAACTGCACCAGGGCACATGAGGACACCACAACAAACACACAGGAGTGCCGTTGGATATCCCCGGTGGCCTCTTCTTCCGAATTTTCCTGGGCACCACCATCTTGGATCATGTGAGCTCTTGCAAGAATTGAGCAATTCAAGATGGAGGCACGCAGGAGAATTGAGAAGAGGCTGCTGTGAAAGAAGGGGCCATGACCATGTCAAGTTTGGAAACTGCTGTATAACAAGCTAATAATGCTTACTTGCCTTACAGAATTGTTGTAAGACCTACATCAAGGCAAGACACAGGAAGTGCATTGCACACAGACTGCACAATACAAACATTAATAGCACAATCCTAACCTTAGCCTGGCACAGTTAGGCTAGCAAAGTTTGGCTGACACAAGGGCCACCATAAAGACACTCTCTGAGTCAGGGAGGATGGTGCACATCTGTGTGCTAGCCTCTCTGAGAGTGGTCCACACATACTTTACAGTATCCCTTGTGCTGGCCAAACTTTGCTGACCTAACTATGCTGGCCTAACTCCAGGTTAGGATTATGCCCTAAGTATTTTATGAAGGCGAATAAGGGCAGAAAGTATAAGGCACTGGAACAATCAAGAGACCTAGTTACACACAAACCCTAAGCGTAAATGGTGTGAAAAAGTGGTTACAGTTCTTCTCTTTTTCTCACAGCACTAGAATCAGGGGCCATGCAACAATTGGTGGGAGATTAGAAGAAACAAAAGGAAGCTCTTCTTCATACAGTGCATAATTATTCTGTGGAATTCATTGCAAAAGGGGTGGTAGTGGCCACAATTTAATGACTTTAAATGGAAATACAGGTTCAGTGGTAGTATGCTTCTGAATACCAGTTGCAGGAGAGCAACAAGGGAAGAGGGATGTGCCTTTCCAACTTCGGGACTCAGCAGGGGCAGAAGTAACTCAACTGGGAGAAATAGGATGCTGGGCTAGATGGGTCATCAGCCTGATCCAGTAGGCTCAGTTTTATCAGTTTTTGGTCTCATTTGGATATGTAGGAGTGTACAAAAGTCTAACACAACGAAGTCAAACAAGCCAATGGCAATTACAACACATGTGGGCAATCTGACTGGGAGTTCCTAAAACTCTGCTGAGAATACCATAATTAGCCCTGACCACAAGCGCACTGTTTTCTCAACAGATATCTAAGAGAACAAGCATTTCTAGTCTTGTCCAAGTTTTGAGGTGTGCCAGTGTTTCAGGCCTTGCAAGAAACCTATTATGACATTTTCCTTAGGGAAATTATGGTTTCTCATTTTAAAGATCTGTAATAAACAAAGAAACATGCACAAGCATGAAAATACATTTTACCTGGTATTTTGGAAAAATGGTAATCCACCACTGAGTGGCAGAGTCTGCCTGTCTGTAAATAGAGTCTACATACAAAATAGAAATAGTCAACAGGAAAGGCTCCGTGGTAAACTACAAGAAGTCCTGGTCCTTCCGGTATTTTGTCCATTCCATGCACCTCATAACCTGTTCAAAGCACAGAATACAAGAGTTGATAAAATTCAAACTGCCCTAAAGATGGATGGGAAGGGACAACAGAAATTGTAAGCAATGTTAGTAGTTACAGAAGTCAAAGAGTTGATTCTAAATTACTTCTTTCTGGAATACTTAGCTTATTGATCTCTGTGCTACTCATGCAATGCTTCATTTTCCTGTTTAATGGAATGGGGTCTATGGCCCATGAATGGCCCATATTGATTTGGCACAATAAACCTTTGTTCCTACATGATTGTTGCTCATTGCCTATCACAGAAATGTAGAGCAATTCCCGAACTACCCCTGAGTTCTGTCACATCTAAAATACATTTCTAGCAAAAGCCCTATATTCAAAAATATTGGTTCAAGGAATGAACCCTTTTACTTGGATGTCAGAATAGTCAACTAACTTTTTGTTCTGAGGAATGTTTATGTGCCACTTTTCAACGCAGAGGTTTACAGAGCAAAGTATGTGAAGAATACTTTACAAAAAGTAAATACCAAAAAGGCTCACAATCTTTAAAAAATGTGGAAAAACAGAGATATCAGCAAAAAAAAATTAGAAAAGATGCTATACTGAGGTGAATAGGGACAGGTTTTCTCCCCTACTAAAAATAGGAGGACGAACACTTTCAAAAGTGCTTCTTTATCCAGTTAACAGGGATGTGTTGTGGCCCATAATCACCATAGAACAGGGTTTCCCACAGTGTGTGTTACAACACCTTAGGATTTCACGGCACACTCACAAGGGTGCCACAGGATGTCCTTAGTCGCCTATCCTACCTGTTCCCGCTGGGTGCCACCATTTTGGATCTTGCAAAATTTCACAAGATCCAAGGTGGCAGTACTCAAATCTTGCAAAATTTTGTGAGATCCAAAGTGCCCAATCTCTCAAGATTTGGGTGCTGCCATCTTGGATTTTGCCAAGATCTATAGGTATTCTATAGTGACTAAAAGAATGACATGTCATATGCAGTCCCCAGTGAAAATTTCAATGGCCAAAAACTGCATGCAAGTGTAATGATAAAACGTGTTTTTGTGTTACAGACATAAGCTTGGCCTAGGAGAACCATGACTGAAGCTCACCCATTCCCAAGCATAAGGTTAAAGGCTTCAACTTTTAGTTTCAAATAAAACACAGTTTCCCAGTATGCTTGAATTTTAGAAACCGTGGTTTATTCTAACCAAAATGCAGGTTCTGAAATCAAAATCAGACTAAGGAATGGCATCAGGGGTTTGACCAGGTCACACTGGCTAAGGACCTCTGCCCAGTCACAGATCCAGGGGGGTGCAGGGATGGCAAGCTGCATGGGCGCCAAGCAGCGGGGGGGCGCGGAGTCCAGGCGCTTTTTGGCCCTCCCGCCCTCCCTTGTGCCTGGAACGCTCCGAAATGGAGCTCTTCCGGGCGCAGGGAGGTGTGGTGGGAAGATGCCCAGGGGCGGGGCATCGTGCCAGGGGTGGCGACGTGCCAGGGGTGCAGTTTCGTCGCCTTGCCATGGGGCGCGCTCCCGGCCCAGACCGCCTCTGCCTCTGCCTATCAGAGGATCCATCTGGCCCGGCTAATTCCTTAAGCCAGCAGTTCTCAGGCTCTCTGGAAGTTCCCACAAGGGCTTGTGGGAGCAGGGGAATGGCAGCAATGTGATTGCTACAATCGCATCATTTCTGGGCACATAATGGGGTTGGGGGAGACTTACCACTGCGTGCCCTAGCATCCAGAAGGGTTGGGGAGCCCTGCTGACCCCTCTGCAGGGCTCCCCATGCATTTGAAAGATTTAAAAAATGATCACAACCCACTTCCCGTTTCACAATCGCAACCAGAAGTGGGTTGCTATCAGTGATGTCATTCAGGAGGAACGGAACGGAACGGGCGTTCCAGATCCTAACGGGCTCCATGGCTGGTTCCGGGTTCCCGACAAGTGCCAATCAAAAGTGAGTTCCTTTTCCTAAATCATCTGAATGACACCACTGGTTGCTATCCCATCCTGCGTCTTGCAAGATGGTAGGAACAGCTCACCTTATAGGACTGTTACAAGGATTTCTGTGGTAACGCAAAACATTTACAATGCACCGTATAAACGCTACGTATTATTAGTAATATCATTGCTGAGGTACTTTGAATGGAGATGTTAAAAATGGACCTGACACAAAACAGCTGGTTATAAGCTCTAACAATATGTGATTCTAATAGAAAAGCAACAAGACCTACCATGCCACACTACACCATACGAATCCCAAAGCTGAGACACTGCCCGCCTTCCATTGTCCCATGCTTTACTGAGATAGTCTCCCTTTAAACCATTTTTGATCTTGTACATGTGCAGAAGAAGTGTAGAAAGGTAAATAAATCCAAGCATAATTAAAGGAGGCGAAAACAGGATTATGAATGGTATTAGCAGCCATAAGAGATACCCTTTATAGTCTGTGAAATTCCCCAAGTAGTTCTCTTGATAAATCCATTCTTTCAATAGATTGTTCAGCCAGGTCACACTTTCCTCACCAGAAGAATAAAATTCATTTATGCTGATCATCTTCTCTTTTAAGAGCAAAAGAAAACAACTCTACAAAGAAAGAAGTTTCTTAATGTTGACCCTAGGTATAGAAAAGATACTTTATTTAATGCAGTGTATTTATAACTGAAGAACTCTTATTTTTAATATCATTGCACAATGTGTTCAATACTTTGTTTTTGTAGAAAGACAGTCTATAATTTTTATAATAAATATATACACACTCACAGACAGTTTGTGCGGGAAGGGGGCGGGACCAACAGTGGGTCCCTAGTCTCATTATTTATTTATTGGGTTTGTGGCATGAAAAAGTGGCCTCCAGTTGTTGTTATTAGTTATTTCCAGCTTGGGGAGCCCTGCAGAGGCATGTGTGAGTCTCCCCACATCCCCAGAGGCCAGTCCTGCCTTCAGGTAAGCTAGAAAGCACTCCTCTTTCTCTGGCAGCAGGATCGAGTTGCTGCTCTCCCCCTGCCCCAACCCCTTAAGGGGCCAGAGCTCAGTGCCTCCTAGGCTGGTGGGTAACAACCTACCAGTTTGGGAAGCACTGGTCTAACTCATAAAAGACTAAAATTGCTCTGGCCTGATCTATATGTTTAGGAATTTTGAGTTGTTCCAATTGTTTCAAATAAATTAAAAAAGGGATTGAGAATAAAACAGCCAATATTATCATGCCATTGTACAAATCAATGGCAAGGCCACACCTGGAATATTGTGTACAGTTCTGGTCGCCGCACCTCAAAAAGGACATAGCAGAGTTGGAAAAGGTGCAGAAGAGAACGACGAAAATGATTGCGGGGCTGGGACACCTCCCTTATGAAGAAAGACTGCAGCGTTTGGGGCTCTTCAGCCTAGAAAAAAGGCGCCTGAGGGGGGACATGATTGAGACATACAAAATAATGCACAGAAGCAATAAAGTCGATAGAGGGATGTTCTTTTCCCTCTCTCAAAACACCAGAACCAGGGGGCATCCGCTAAAACTGAGGGTTGGGAGAGTTAAAACAGATAAAAGGAGTACTGTTTTACCCAGCGGGTAGTTAATCTGTGGAACTCTTTGCCACAGGAGGTGGTGATGGCATCTGACCTAGATGCCTTTAAGAGGGGATTGGACAGATTTCTGGAAGAAAAGTCCATTGTGGGCTATAGACAATGATGGGTTGTAATCTCCTTACATTAGTAGTAGGCTACTTCAGAGTACCGGGTGCAAGGGAATGGCAACAGGATCCAAGCATCTTGTTGTCTCCTGCCTCCCTGGGGCATCTGGTGGGACCGCTGTGAGATACAGGAAGCTGGACTAGATGGGCCTTTGGCCTGATCCAGCAGGGCTCTTCTTATGTTCTTAAATGATAAACAAAATATTTTTTGGAATGGGACAGGAACCTGTTTTTTACTTCCATATGCAAGGTGCTCTACATAAAATAAAAATGTAAAGCACTATATGGCTATGCATATGGCTAGCACTATACAAATAAAGTTTAATAAAATATGTCCCATTGTAGATTTCCAACATCTGTGACCATATGTACCAATAGGCACTTCAGACTGGCATCTTGAGTCACAGTAACAGTTGTTATAATCCTATGTTTGAAACCAAACTTTATGCTGAATGCCATCCTCTGCCATTCAGGATTCTGTAGGAGAGCAATTTTTAACAAAATTTGAAAACCACCCAAGTGACAAATTAGATCCAATAGGTTAGATCCTGCCAGGTGCAGAAGGGCTGCTTTCCACTTGGTGTTTGAACTTTGTGCAAGAAAAATGAAACAAAATTCAAAAAGTCTCCTCCATTTGTGTGAATGCATCTTTGTGCAACCTTTTATACAAGCAGAATCATGAAAACTGCTATCAAACCTGTTACTATAGAATGTCATGAATTCCAGTGTTTGCAAAACAAGTGCCTATCTCCCATACCCTTGAGTCAAGCCAAAGTTTGCTTTCCCAAGGACTTTCACATGTACAACAATACATCCAATATAAAAATATTGCATGAATTAGAACCTTAGTACATAAATAAAGGTTATTAAATATCTATTTCATGTTTCCAAAAAAAGACATGAAGAAATTAGGAGTCGTTCCAAAGCAGTACAAGTTGAAGTAATTGGAATACTTGAGGAATACTTTCAACTAATCAGAATGCAAGATTTGAAGGATGGTTTTTAGAAGTGAATTTGAGATGTCTTGCGGTTTAGTGTCCTGAAGACACGGTTGCCAATGGGTTAGAAGACATCGAGTAAGGCTGCAGCCCTATCCACACCTGGGAGTAAGCCTATTGACTATAATGACTTTGACTATTACTTCTGAGCAAACATGCACAGATTGGGCTCCAAGTTTAGAAAGGGGACCTATTTTGTTTTCCGGATATCTCTATGTATTTCTTATACATAAAACCCTTTTTGCAGTTCATCATCCTCATAACAATATTGTGCCCGTTACACATGAGACACAGAGGCTTTAAGTAAGGGCTGGGCCTCACCCAAGTTCTTGCCTAATAATGCATATGTTGGTTTAAAATGTTGCTCCGGAGTCCAGACTACAGTATATTTCATTTCTACTTTCAGGGAAAATTGTAAAGGATCTCAGAGATTTAAGTCAGAACCTGAGAAGAAGCTTAACACAGTCTGAGCTCGTCAAATGCCTCCGCCGCTGTCCCACCCTCCAAGGATAATAGGGAGGAAATGCTATCCAAAGGCGTTACAATGCTGCCAGGCAGCAATGGAGCATTGTGCGAGGCTCTGTAATTTTCAGGTAAGTCGGGGGCAACAGTCGGGGGGGGGGAATCCACGGACCTGGCCCCTGGGCTGCTATGGGACCAGGGATGCAGCTGGTCTCCACAGCTTCTTCCTGACCTAGAGCAACATGACACATCCCTCCCCAAACCGAGCTGCGCAGTACATGTTAGCATGCTGCACATGCTAGGTCCCATGCTCAATCTCTGGCATTTTCAAGAAAGGCAGAGGGAAAAAAAACCTCTGTGGTGCTCCCTTGTTGACAACACGGAGCTATTAAGGGGAGAAAATAAGAATACACAGTAGATTACTACTTTTCAACAACAGTAATTCACAACGTGGTTTACGTGACTAAATAAATCAATGGTTCCCTGCCTGCCAAGGGCTCACTATCTAAAAAGACTCCAAAGAGTCATCCCCGGAAATTGTCTGATTCAGTGACAATTCTTCTCCCTCACAGGAGACCTTCAAACAGAGGCTTGACAGCCACCTGCTGAAGATGCTCTAGGTAGGATGTCCTGCTACAGGCAGGGGGTTGACGAGATGACCTGATAGATCCCTTCTAACTCTATGTTTCTATGAAATTGCTCCCTCTCTCCCCGCTCACTTTAAAGAGGGCCCCTTTTTGCTGTGTCTTGGCAGAAGGCAGCTCCCTATGACCTTTCCAACCTCGCCCAAGGCCATCCGGCGAGTTCACGGCTCAGGTGGGCCCCACGAGGTCCAGCTCCATCAGCCCAATGGCCGAGTCCACGTCCAGCGCTCTGAGCGAAGAGGAGTAGAGGGCCCATTCTCAGGGTTGCATCCGCGAGCGCAGCCTGCTTTCGATCTCGCTCTCTCGGCCACCCACAGGGAGATGCGCCGCGAACCTCGCTCCTCCCCGCCTCCCTGCATACGACGCTGCCCCGCCGCTCCAAGCCTGCGCTGATTCCCCACCGCCGCCCGCCCTGCCGCGGTCACCTCGCTCCGGCTTCATCGCTGGGCTTCCGCGTCAAACCTCATTTTGGCGCCTGCCAGCCCCTGGGCGTGGGGGCAAATCCTGCTGGAGAGAGAGCGAGAGAGAAGCAAGGTGGCTCCCACCAGCTCGCCTGGCCCCGGCGCGGATGCATTGGAGGCCGCAATGCAGTGATGCGTCGTCGTCGGGCTGCAGAAGGGGCGGGCCCGTTCCGCACAAGCTTTCCCTGAAAACACGCTCAGGCGAGCTCGCGGTGCCTCCTGCTGCGATTGTCGTGCCTTTGCTTTTTCTGGGCGCTGCGGAGGTGCACGAGGACGTCGTCGTTTATTCGCTGCTGACGTTACGAAGAAACCCGGATAGCCAGTTGGTGGATACAGTAGAACCGTGATGGTGAACCTTTTGGGCTCGGTGTGTCAGAAGTTCAGAAAATGCATAACTTGACTGAGCTGGCATGTCAACCCCCAAACAAACAAAAGAGAAACTCTCTCTCTCTCTCTCTCTCTCTCACACACACACACACACACACACACACAGTCCAATCATGTGTGGTGCTGTATATTATAGTTTTAAAAAATCAAATAATTACAAAAATGAATAAGAGTTTTAAAAATTCATTTGAATGTGAATTCAGGTGAATGCTGTCCAGTCACCCAAAACATCATGGCATGTCACCTTTGGCACCTGTGTCCTAGGTTCGCCATCAATGCAGTAGAATTAAAGGTTTCCCTAGGCTGGAACGCGCCCCTTATATTCATTCATTCATTCATTCCCGTTGACTTTGTTTCTGTGCTACTTTCCACCCGCTAAAGACCATCAAAGCAGCTTATAATGGAAAATAAAAATAATTAAAACAGAATCTCAAAAAACAAAACAAACAAAAACACCCCAAAAGCAGCAGTGGAACAATTCAAGTAAATAACATCTATCTAACAAAGGTAAGATAAGACACAATCTGATATGTCTTATCAGTTTGGCAATATGTCTGAAGGAATTAAAAAAGTTTCTGCGACTACTGGAAAACTAATATGGAGGCCAAGCATTGCCTGGCAGGCAAGCCTTCGGGGAAGGGAATTCTGCATCCAGCCAGGCCCCCAAAGTCTGAGGAGGCACTGCCAGGAGGAGCCACTTCCCTCCTATTTCTCCGTGCCCCCCCCCAGGCCATGCAACATCCCAACCCATCACCATCCCCACCACAGGTAAGTGGGCAAAAGAGGAGTGGTGAACGGCAACTGCAGGCAGCCTGGTAGGCAGGGGGGGGCACCTCTGGCCCCTGTGGCAGTCTTTTTACTCCTCATTGGTGCCTTTCTCCATGCATTCTAGTCTAGGAAGAAGGATTTGTCATGACTTCCCACCAGCAGAAATGCAGCTGATGGGAAAACACAGAGCTCCCGAAGATGGCAATGAACAGGCAGGCAGATTCTCAGAAGAAGAGGCACTCCTATTCTTGCATGTAGAGAGTTATGCAAGAATCAACTCCTTGCATATAGAAAGACAGCTGGTAAGGAAGAAGAGTATTTCCTTAGTACAGCAGCTTAGTACAGTAAAAGAAAAAAAAGAAAGAACAAGTTCACTTCATTATAAAAGCACAGGGGGAAGCAAGGTGCATCCCACATAGCTAAGCAATGGAGGGGCAGGAATCCTGCGTCACCACATAGTGATGCTACATCTTTGTCTTATGTCCCTGTCGTCATCCCCCATACTGACCCTTTAGGATTGTCAAAAGTGTCTTTGCCATGGTTGTGTTACCCAAGTATTCTCTTCTTTTACAACAGCTAGTAGCAGGGAATGTCTGCTTTGCCTTGGTGAAAGAGAGTGACTCCAACCATTATTCCTGCTGGCCAAACACGCAGCTGAATCCCTGTGGTGTTTCAAGACTGCAGCATTGCCAGGTGCCATTGTTCAGATGGGGAATGGTATTAAATGACTGCTAACTCGGCAAGAGGCACTTTTTCAAGTGGGGTCCTCTTATATTTAGCAGGGGGAATGCAATTGTCCCTCTTCACCCCTGCACAGTGTATTTTCTAATGGCTGTTGCTGGTGGTGTTCTGCCTTTTTTTTAGATTGTGAGCCCTTTGGGACAGGGAAGTATTTAACTTTATTATTACTATTTGCCTGTAAACCGCTTTGTGAACTTTGTGTTGAAAAGCGGTATACAAGTACCTGTTGATTGATTGGTTGGTTGGTTGGTTGGTTGGTTGGGTTCAGTCCGCCCCCAAGAGTGAAAGGTAATATTCCAAGCTATTCCCTCCAACAGGACACCACTACATACACACCCTGGTGAAGGAGTGGTACATGCCCCCTCCCCTGATGCCTGAGTCCCACCCTGAATACTGCTTTTGTGCATTTGTGTGCACATCCCTCCAAGGATGAGGGAGAGGGTAAGCAGGCAAATGGACAGGAGTGCCTGTGCCCCCCTTTAATTATGACAAGTGTGATGAGAAGCCTCCCTGTTCAAAACCGCTTCTCTTTGAAATGAAAAGGAATGTCTGTTCCTGGAATGAACAGGAATGTCTGCTTTGCCTTGATGAATGCAAGCTACCCCAGCCATTTCTCCTGCTGGCCAACCGGCATCTCTTGCTCTCATTCACTGCAAACAATGTGTATTTGTGTGGGTGGCTTGAATCCTGGTCACTGGATTCCAATGAGTTTTCTGCTTCTGCCCCTTTGCTTCTTACAGTACAGTAGGCCCCATAGGCTGGGCAGATGGTGGGGAGCTGGCCAATGTTGTGCTGACATCAGGCTGTGGATGTTGGCTGTGTCAGGTTTTCAACTGATGTGGGCAGCATTTGTGGGTTGCGCCATTGTGGCATTGCCTGGCTCTGGTGTTTCTCAGACCACTTTGTGCTGGATGGGCTCAGGATACGGCAGTTAGTGCACCACCAGTACCACATTTGTATAGGATTGAGCCTTAGCCTTTTTCTAATTCAATGGCAGCCACATGGCCCAATACAAATTGGATGGCAAAATGGATCTGGACCTCCTCCCATCCCCAGCTATCTGTTGCAGGGAAATACATCAACAGCAGTATGAGCTTCCCTAGTGCTAGCCCGAAGGTATTATAAAAACATACTAGAAGCAAAAAAACAGCAGTCATAGAAGCATGTTTGGGACAAAATAATCATAGCAGCTAAGGAGAAATCCTGCACGTCATTATGGAGGCTAGTTACCCCAATGTTGAAGCCATGAAGCACTGTGGGAACCTGTGTACCAGCAACAATTGAGGAGACATATTTTAGAAATCTATATAGGAAGCAACCTTACAAATCAGAATTGAATTTTGAAATCCATCTTGGGCAACTTCCAGAATGGGAACCAGTTACACATGCTGATATAGTTATACTGATCAACAAACATAAGCCGAGGAAATCTCCAGGTAGGGACGCAATACCAGCAGAATTATTCGAGGCAGCCCCATCATGGTGGACCCAGGTGCTCACACCATTTTTTACATTGGTAAACAAAGACGGTAATATACCCAACTCCTGGAAAGTGTTGTTAGTGACCCCCATTTACAAGAAGGGAGATAAGACCGAGCCAAGAAACTACCGGCTGATTTGCCTTCTGTTGGTGGCAGGTAAGCTTTATGCTTCCCTATTGCAAGGAAGGCTACCTAAATGGATAGAGCAGGGAAAGATCTGAGATGAGCAAGCAGGGTTTAGGAAAGGCCATTCTTGTGTGGACCACTGCTTTACTTTAGCATCCTTGATAAGCAAATACATATCCGACACCTCAGGTAGTTTGTATGCAGCTTTTATTGACTTAAGAGCAACTTTTGATTTGGTGTCCCATGCACGTCTTTGGAATAAACTAAATACTATAAATATGCCCAAAAGATTGTTGAAGTGGATAATGAATTTATATGCGGGGAACACACTGCATGTTAAATTGGATAATGAAGGTGTCGTTTCTAACCCTATACCAGTTCAAAGAGGTATCCGACAGGGATGTGTTTCGGTGCCTCATCTGTTTAATCTATATCTAAACAACTTTGTTCCAAAATTATCTGGCATTGCCACCCATGCTCCATGTTTGGGAAACAGACCGATACCAGCTTTATTGTATGCGGATGATCTTGTCCTATTGTCCAGAACCCAAGTTGGCTTAAAACATGAAATACAGGCATTTATAGGATATTGTAACGAAGAGCTATTAGAAATAAACGAAGAAAAATCTAAAATAATGGTATTTACAAGAAGGAAAACCAATAAAAATGGAAAATTGGCTCATTTTCGTTTCAACAAGTAAATGACTTTTGCTACTTGGGAGTAGTATTTCAATCAAATTTTATATGGACAAAATATATTCAACGTCTCAAAGAGAAAATAGAGTTAGCCTTATTTGTAAAAAAAATTATTTTACATAAAGGGAGGGCAGTATATACCAGCATTAATAAAGGCATATAAAGCCGTAGTACTACTACGACTACTTTATGGCTCCCAAATTTGGTTTGCTGGGCCAACAGAACAGTTGGAGAGATACCAACAAGTTTTCTTTTGAAAATTTTTAGCATCACCTCCCTGTATAGCCTCCATGGTGTTACAGCTGGAAGTTGGGCTCCCAAGGATCCAAACCCTGATCTGGAAAACAGTTATTGGCTTTAAAACCAATTAGTAACTGCTGAAGATCTTCCCATTTTCACAAAATTGGCAGCACAAGAATCTGGAACAATGAAGTCAATGCAAAACTGGCTGGCTTGGGTCTACGGAGCACAAGACAGCTGAGTGCAAGGACCCACCTATTGTCAGAAGAAAAACTTTTTAAGCAAGATTGGAACCGCCTCCTAGTGGAGGCAAAGCGGAAGTGCTCCACACATTTCTTAGAAATTAGGTTCCTGGCCAAATTTACAATACCTACCTGTTTTTATATATTGACTGTCCCCAAATTGAGATGAGCTTATATAATATGGCCGCTTGCTGAAATGCACTACCTACTGCACAGATGAAAGGCCATTTCTTGAAAATACCACCAGAACGTTATTGCAACTGCTCACTGGCAGAGAGCTAGACACCTTATTGCACACTTTTTTTCGGTGCTCCAAATATGCAGCAGCCAGAGAAAGATATTTGAAGAAGTGGTTACAAAAGTATTCAACACTTCCAGACCCTTCAAAACTAAAGTTGCTTCTGAGCAGCCTTCATAAAGAATGTGTAATGGATGTGGCGAATTTCTGTTTTGGTGTGTTTTTAACTTCAAGTCAATAGGTGTATGTTCAGGACATCTGCTGACATATTGTCGTGACTAGAATCCCAAAATAAAACAAAATATAAGAACCTAAGAAAAGCCTTGCTGAATCAGGCCAAGGGCCCATCTAGTCCAGCTTCCTGTATCTCAGTGGCCCACCAGATGCCTCAAGACATCTTGAGGCACAAGACAACCAGATACCTGTATCTTGCTGCCACTCCCCTATATCTGGCATTTTCAGGAAGCATCTTACCTTTGCACCACTGCCAAGGAAGCCACCAGACTGCGGTTGGGGGTTAACTTTAATGAACACAAGTGACCAGTTTTTAAAATTTTTAAATTGGGAAAGGAATACGACAAGGCTGTATACTGTCAAGGCTGTATAATAAACCATATTTAACATATGCAGAGTACATCATGAGAAAGGCTGGGCTGGATGATTCACAAGCTGGAATCAAGATTGCTGGGAGAAGTATCAACAATCTCAGATATGCAGACGATACTACTCTAATGGCAGAAAGTGAGGAAGACCTCAAGAACCTTCTGATGAGGGTGAAAGAGGAAAGTGCCAAAATTGGCTTGAAGTTCAACATTAAAAAAAACTAAGATCATGGCCACCACTCCCATCACTTCCTGGCAAATAGAAGGGGAAGAAATGGAAGCAGTGACAGAGTTTATTTTCCTGGGCTCCAAGATCAACGCAGATGGTGATTGCAGCCATGAAATTAAAAGACGTTTACTTCTTGGGTAGAAAGCTATGGCGAACCTAGACAATAAAAAGCCGAGACATCACCCTGCCAACAAAGGTTTGCATAGTCAAAGCTATGGTTTTCCCAGTAGCAATGTATGGCTGTGAGAGCTGGACCATAAGAAAGGCAGAGTGCCGAAGAATAGATGCTTTTGAATTATGGTGTTGGAGAAGACTCTTGAAAGTCCCCTAGACTGCAAGGAGATCCAATTGGTCAATCCTCCAGGAAGTCAAGCCTGACTGCTCCCTGGAAGGACAAATAGTGAAACTGAAGCTCAAATACTTTAGCCACCTCATGAGAAGAGAGGACTCTTTAGAAAAGACCCTCATGCTGGGAAAGATGGAAGGCAAAAGGAGAAGGGGGCGGCAGAGGAGGTGGTTTGATAGTGTCACCGAAGCAATGAACATGAAATTGGGCAAACTCCGGAAGCTAGTGGAGGACAGGGAGGCCTGGCGTGCTGTGGTCCATGGGGACGCAAAGAGTCAGATGCGACTGAACAACAATGACCAGTTTTTAAATAATGTAATCTACTGAACAGCCATTCCTCCCTCGTCATTCTGGAGTAGGCAAAAAAAAAAAAAATCAAAGTGATGCATATCTGCTAAACAGCTGTTGAGCCCCACTGGGGTTTGCCAAGGAATATAATATGTAATTTTACATTAAGGTACCTAAAACCACAAAATTTTGTACAATATAAAACATAAGGAGGGGTAAATAAAAGGAACAATAATAGAATGGGGTTAACTGCAGTATGGTTGATTCTTATTAGGGATTAGCTTCGGACTGAATACATAAAAGAACAATTAAAAAGTCCTTTTGAACTTGTGCAAAATGGTTTCCCATTCCATACAATATAACCAAACAATCTGCATGCATCGTACACTTATTTCCAAGAACAAAGCACTTCCAGGTCTCCCAGGAATACAGTATAGACAAAAATGTGGACAGTAGTTACAGAGAAGAACTGTGCCCATGTTGGATATTCCCCACGAAAGGTGAAAATAACACAAAACCCGTGTCAACTTAGCATCTGCCAGTAGACCACCGCAGTGGCCTCACAGCCTTTGTCTTTTCTCTCCCCCCCCCCCGAAAAAGTATGAGCTCTTTTCATCTTCCCTTCGTTTAGAAAGACCGGGAGGGGGGAGAAACCCTTGTGATCAATGACCGTTCGGCCAAAAATTCTGATTTCTCCACTATTTATCAGGCAGGGATTTTTTGGCCCCGCAGGAAGGAGGAAAAGTGGCTTCAAGAGTAACCAAGAACGTCTTTCTCGCGGGAAACAAACCCAGCGGAATCGTCGATCTAGTTCGACTCCGGGAAGGAGATGCTGGCCTTTACGCACGCTGCATCCTCCTGCTTCGCCCTCTAGGAACGAAATTGTCTTTCCGGGCGCTTTTCGGAGGAACACATGCCAGGAGATCAGCTTCCGCCGGAAGCACCAGCTCTCGGGCTGAGGCTCGTCCATGCTTTCCTCGCTGTGAGTCGCCTCGTCGACGGGCAGAGGCTGCGAATGCGATATGCTGCGGGAGGCGCCGTGGAGCTCGGTGGTGGCCGAGCTGCTGTTCGTGTTGCCGGGAGAAGAGGCGGAAGAAAGTAGGAGCCGCAGCATCCTCTGCCTATGCTCCAGGGTCTTCGTCGAGTGAGTTGGGGGGGAAGGGGAGGGAGAAGCGCCGTCGCCTCTGTGCTTGCAGGGGATCGTTTTACGTGGGGGGCCGTGGGCTGGAATCCTCCAAGTGCGCCCCTTTCACCCCACGGGAGGTGAGAAAGCGCGCATCAGTTTGCTTTCCTGGCGTCGGACTCGCCTGGCGCCGGGAAGAGAAATGGGCAAGAGCCTCCGTCTAGATTTCTGTCACGTCTTCAGTAGCAGCAGATAATGAGGCTCCCGGAGCACCGGACGTTTTGCATAGCTGGTTGTATGGCAAAAGCCAGGAATAATGCCTCTTTGTCCACCGGGTGGGAAACGAAATTTGGAGAAGAAAAGTTGCTGTGTCTTGGAGTTACAATGCACTGATCTAATTGGTGGCAGGAAATGATGAGCGTAGTCAGTGGCATAGCAAGCGAAGTCAGTTTGCCCTACGTACCAGGCCAGAAGAGGACACTGTGTGGTCACAACACAGCTGCATGCCCATTCCAGAGTTTTAAAGAGTTTCTAGCAAGCAAACCAGACTCTTTAGAACTCCAGAGCACTCTGTGGCCATGTTGCTTGCTGGCAGACACTTGCTGGAGACTTTTAGAACTCTGGAGCACTTGCGGGCAGTCACTTTAGTAAAGAGTCTGCCAGCAATTGATGCGGCTATGTGTATGCTACCCATTCTCTGGAGTTCTGTGGAACCTTGCTTGCTTGCTGCAGATTCTTTAAAACTCCAGAGTGCATGAGTGGTGACGGGATACGGTCCCAGGAGGGAGTAGAACCAACAGTGGGGTCCCCAGTGAAACACTTTAACTAATTAAATTAATTAATTGGGGTTGTGGCACAAAAAAAAATTGAAGACCACTAGTTTAGAAAACTTCCTAGAGCCAATATGCAAGAACTGTTATTATCCTGCTTCTCTGTAAACAAAACAAGCAGAGTTGCAAATTTGAAAGCAGATACAATTTTTTTTTTAAAGTAGTGCCATTTGTATGTCTGTGTATAACTGACTTGAGATTCTAACACTGAAATGCTGAGGGGGGGTCCAAAGGCAAACAAATGCTTTTATTTTGGCTGGCCTTGAAGTGGTCTCATTTTGTATGATCAAGACCTTTTGTAGTAATTGTTTGCTTTGTGTTTTGGCACCTTATTTCCATATTTTTTGATGGCCTTGACAATAATATGTGTTTATGCATTTTTCTAAATTTTTTCCCTCCAGGGATCGAAACCTCTATAAACTTGGTTTAAAGGGATTTTATGTCAAAGATGAAGATTATTATATAGGTAAGATATGTTGTTGATTGATTGAAGTTCCACTGAATTAAAATTGAATATTCAGTAAAACAATAAACACCCAATCCTAGCCAATTTTCTAGTGCCGGTGCAGTCACAATGCTGCCCTGAGGGAAGGGAACAAATGTTCCCTTAACTTGGAGGAGCCCTCTGTGAGTGCCCCTTCACTGCAGGATGCAGCACATGCCCTGTTGGCATGGCTACACCAGCACTAAAAAGTTGCAAAGAATTGGGCCCGAAGAAATTGTTTTTGCTTGGAATTGTAGTTGCATGTAGTAATCTTTGAAATGACTGCTACAGATTGCTTCTGGGAAAGAGAATTTGGTATAATTGTTCAGCATCAATATTACAGAAATTTGCTGTTGACTGTGATTGAAATGAAAGTTTGACTTTTTAACTGAAACAATCTGATGCTCTTACATTGTATGATTTTCTTGTGGCAACTTATATATTTAAATTTTGTTAGTTGGCTTGTACTTTTTCAACAAAGAAAGGTGGGATAAAAATTGTCAATATAATAAAAATATATCATTTAATGTTCTGTTAGCAGGGGAAGATCATGTATCTGAGGATGGAGACCAAGAGGAAAAACATACCTCTGCAGCTACTAATTTCCCTAACAGCCATGTTTCTGAGCTGGAAGACACTGAACTTGATTCAGAGACTGAACTCATGAAACGTATGGGGCTACCTGTACAATTTGGGAGTACAACCGCCCATAAGAAACTGCTGGTAAATTTTCCTTTTTTTCCCCCCCTTATTCTGTTCTTCTGTGCTATTTCAGACTACTGAGATGGAAATAGTGATTGAACTGGATAAAGTATCGTGAAAGATTCTCTGCCTTTGTAGTTACCTTAATTTGGAAAACATTTGGACAGATATGAATTTTAATTCCATTTCCCTTTAAAATACAAAGGATGCCTGCATACTAGAGGGACAACTCAGAGAACATTAACAGGAAGCTGCTCTAGCATGCAGGCTTTGTGCCTATTTGTCTGTCTATAAGCAGTCTGCTTTATAGCCTCCTATATGAGCAAGCTACCGATTGCTTTGCATGACTGTAAATAAGAACCACAATGGGTGCTTGTGGTGGATCTGCAGATAAGTGAAACCGTGGATACTGGATCTGCAGATATGGCAAGCCGCCTGTATATTCAGTCAGGATGTTACTTTCAGTACGCACATTGACATGGGCACTGATTTTCTTTGTCACTGAATTTCAGGGATCTCAAAATGTTGAAAAGAGAAGTAATAAAATGAAGAAGAAAAAGAGGAAGAATAAGAAGATTTTGCACAAAGATATTCTTGTAACAATGCAGGAGGCCTTGGGAGATCACAGCAACGATGACAGCTCTCTTTCTGATGATTCAACTATAATTAAAAAGGAAGTCGGGAATGAAGAAAACTGTAAAAATGGAGATGCTCTGCTTGATGAACTTCATATGAAAGAAAAATGGGAAGAATACTGGGCTGAGTATGGAGAAGGACTTTTGTGGCAAAGTTGGCAGGTAAAACACAAAGAAGTAGATTCTGAGCTTTTGGCTGTTCCTGAGCCTTGGAACAAGCCTGAATTGAAGGGAAAGTGGGATCAGCATTATAGTGAATTATACTGGTATTACTGGGAACAGTTTCACTACTGGGCAAGTCAGGGTTGGACTGTGGACACTGCACAGAAGAGTGGCACAGAAACTCATACAAGTTGTCTGGAAATGTGTTCGATAAACAAAACACAGATTACTGGAACATGTGAAGAGTATAGAGAAATGCTGGACCCAGACCTTGAGTCTCATCTTCTTTCCAGTGCCAACTGCCAAGAAAATCATCCCAGTGCTCATCATTTGGAATATGAAGTTCTTACTGAAATCAGCAAAATGAACCTGAACCACGAAGGAGTGGAGCAGAGCCAATTGGAAAATATGGTTGATAGCAGTGATAATCAAGGACTCATTTTAACAACCATTGAAAGACACTGTCCTTGTGATTCCAGTCGAACTGATAAGTCTGATGAGGAAACAAGGAATGGAAGTGTGTCTTCTGAAAATAGACATTCAAGCAAGCTAGGTTAGTACCAAGGTCAACCATTACATTATCTGAGTTAAGAAATAGAAATTTCTGGTGTAATGGCACTGTAAAATAGCACCAAGCTATAGCACCTAGGTCTTGGGTAGATGGGCAATTTTCACATGATAACCAGTTTGTTACATTAGACAACAGACTTCAGTATTTTGACATTAGGTAGACAATGGCTTGGATCCAGAGATATCTCTTGGTCACAGAAAGGCTGCTTTCTCTTTGGTTCTTAAATATTGTATAAGAAAAAGTGAAATTAAATCTAAAGATTCTCTTCCTTTTGTGAATGAGCTGTGTCCTCTTGAAAAAGCAGCCTCATGGAAATAGAAACCATAGAACTTATCTTTTGTGTAACCTCTTACACAAACACTTGCAGAGCAGCACTAGCTATTATTTTTCTTCTCCTTTGGGTTCTTTGGATCCAACGCACTTTTTCTTTTCCATTTTAGTTTCACAGGGATTACCTAAAGCTTGTTCAGGTATCACAGGAGGTGGGCAGTCACACAGTAACAGTGATGATGATGATGATGATCCACCTGAACATAAACCTACCAGGCTAAAGAGAAGGTAGGTTATATATATCGTCTCATATTATTATGATTATATTAATATATCGTTCATACAATTATGTATTAATTTTAATCTTACTAATAGCTGTTAACAAAACTTTGCTTTTTAAAAACACACAGTGTTTAGCTAGTAAATGTGGAATGAAGGACTTTTCTGTCCTATGGCATGCCTCTTGACCTTATTTAATGAATACTTTGTTGTACTGTACTATAAATATTTTGGCTGTTTTTGTAAATAGTTGTTCTGTACGGTTACTTTATGCTGTGGAGCAAAACGTAATGCAAATTTCAACTACATGTTTGAAACAATCTTTTGGGAATGTTTGCATGAAATTAGTGGAAGGGATATAAGAACTGGAGAACTTTTGTCATTGAAATGCTGGAGAAAGTCTATATTTGAAAGGCATCATGGGAACCAGAATGGCATAATGCAGTGGTTCTCAAACCTTTTACCTTCAGTACCCACCTAAAAACAAATTTCACTTTGCCAGCCACTCAAGTCTCCTGAGTGATGATTGGGCAATGTGTTTCTCCCCCCACCAAGTAGCAGGTTGTTCAACCCCTGATTCATATAGCCTAATCTATCCCGTGAGATCTGCTGGTGTAGTGGTTTTGGAGTTAGATACGGAAGATCTGCATTCAAATCTCCCCACTCAACCTTGAAGCTTCCTGGGTGACTTTGGCCAGTCAGCTTCTATCAGCCTCACCTACCTCACATGGTTATTGTGATGACAAACGAAAGGGAGGAATGTGTATGCCACCCTGCATTCATTGGAGCAGCAGTGGTGTCAAAATATGAAAAAATAATTGGGAAAATTCAGAGCCTTGTTGCAATGCTCTATCGACAGAAGCGCCATCAGTGAATAAAAGGAGACTCTCACTTGCATTAGGGGTCCTTGTGCAAGTTATCCAAGTGCTATGGAGCCAAAACACTGAATGTTACCTGTTATATTTTTAGTTGCATAAGGGCACAACCCGAGCCTGGAGTTGGCACAAATCCCTTGTGCCGGCCCAGAAGTATCGCAAAAGCATAATAAAGGGTGTTTGGACCACTCTTGGAGTCAGAGAGGATAATACACATCCATGCACTGGCCTTCCTGACTCCCAGAGTGGTGCAAATGCACTTTACAATGTGTTTGTGATACTCCTGGGCTTGTGATACTCCTAACTTCAGATTAGGATTGCGCTCTTATACTGATTTTGAAATAGATTCAGAAATCAAGACATAAGACATAAGACATAAGAAATTTATTTGTCATTACACTCACAACTGGGTGCAACGAAATGAGGTGCTCTTCCCCAAGGTAAAACTGGACAACACCAAAACTAAAATATGCACAATCAACCACACAACAATCACTTATACAAATATAAATACCCCATTGCTCCCAGCAATTTAAATTCCACAAAAACTTATGACCCCGCATTTAAACTCAATACTGCACTTGGGTAAAAACTGTTTCTGAATCTGCTCGTCCTTGCTTTCAATACCCTAAATCTCCTTCTCGATGGTAATAGTTCAAAGAGCTGATGTCCCGGATGAGAGGAGTCTTTCAATATATTAGATATCTTCCTCTTGCATCTATTTTTATACAGTTCTTCCAAAGAGGGGAGTAAACAGCCAATGATGTTTTGGGCCGTCTTGATCACCCTTTGAATTGCCTTTTTCTCTGCCACTGTGCAGCTCGTGTACCATACACAGAGACAGTAGGATAATATGCTCTCAATTGAACTCCGATAGAAGGTGATTAGCAAACTCTCAGCCAATTGTTGCTTTCTAAGAATCCTTAGAAAATACAACCGTTGTTGTGCCTTCCTAATTAAAGCAGTGGTGTTCGCACTCCAAGTCAGGTCATTAGTTATGATGGTCCCAAGAAACTTACATTCAACCACCTGTTCCACACAAACTCCATCTATATACAGTGGCTGAATGTCTGCTCTTTTTTTCCTATAGTCCACTATAAACTCCTTGGTTTTTCGGATATTAAATAGAAGATTATTTTCTTTGCACCAGCGGGATAGCTGTAATACCTCATCCCGATACGCAGACTCATCATCCCCGGAAATAAGTCCTACTAATGTAGTATCGTCCGCAAATTTGATAATCCTATTATTGGGATGGTTATTGGTGCAATCCGATGAATAAATGGAGAACAGTAGTGGACTAAGGACACAACCTTGTGGAGTGCCAGTGCTGAGTATCTTGTCAGTAGAGATGTAATCATTCAGTTTAACTCTTTGTGGACGATTTGTTAAAAAATCCCATATCCATAAACAGATAGAATCTGGAAAATCTAGATCTTTAAGTTTGGCTATTAATCTGTGTGGTATGATGGTATTAAAAGCAGAACTAAAGTCCGCAAACAGCATTCTTACATAATTCCCTTGTGTTTCCAAATGGGATAAAGCCATATAAATCAAAGCAGGTGAATTATTTTGTTGTCAGCAAGGTTTACTTGCTGCCTGTGGCCACACAGCTCAACGCTCTGGAAAGCTGAGCTTGAAATTTTTAAAAAAATATTTTTTAAAAATTCATGTTCTGTGAGAGAAAAAAGTACATTTAAGAACACAATATGAATACAGATAAACAGATTCTGGCCAGTGCCAGTCTTTCGTGTGCTCCCTGGGAGGTGGCTGTTACAGATGTGCCATAAGGGACGCCACGGTGGCCAGAATGATAAAGGTTCTGGCAGGGAGGCTAGTGCGAGGGGGTGCTGGGCCTTCGTACTGATTGGAAGACCGCTAGAAGCCATTAGCGGTAAGCTCCCTGTGAAGCCTTGAAAAGCCATTCTGGAACATTCATATAATTTGGGAGGGGGGTATAGGTAAATTTGGTGTTCATCAGCACCTACTGTATTGCATCTACTACAAATACCACCAACCAGGTAGTCCAGAAGAGCATAAGAGAAAGACACCCAGACTGTAGGCATGCCATGTTAGAAGTGGGGTTCAGTACATATGTATGCCTAGTTAAACTGTGCTATGCAGAGAGATGCTAGAGTGAGTCTGATTATAAGGATTACGATTGGTAGGAGCAACTACAGAGAGTGTGCCAGGGAAGCTAATCAGATTAATCTGCTAATCAGTTGTTAAAAAGTTTGCTTCAAAGCATATTAAAAAGCCAGGGGTGTGATCAGTCGGTTTGCCAACTTGCACTGGAAGTCTCATGCTGTATGATGATAATCGCCCTGCATCCAGAAATGCTGGAGGGCTTTAATACAGCAGCCACAGGAGTCCATGCACCAGCATAGGCTCTTTAGGATTATTGCTTGCCAGATGTTTATCTTCTTGAATTATAACACAAGTTATTTGTGTTTTGCTTCTAGCCACGAACTTGATGCTGAAGAACATCCTCAGGCTGACCCAGAAAAAATATGCTGTCTTCTAGGACTCAAACATGGCACAGGACAAAAGTAACAAGTCCACTAATGTTTCCCCAAGGATAATAGACTCATCTAGATTCTTTAAATTTGCTAAATGTGATGATTGATTTTTTTTAAGGGTAGAATATTTTTCCCTTTTTTCTTGTAGTGATATTGAAATATGCTGAAGTTCAGTTCCTATGGAAATTTCAGTTACAATAACATTGTCATGTCATGAATTCTAGCCATACAAACACATACAAAAAATATTGTAAAACCACAGAGAGCCAGTTTTCCTTATTTATAGTTATAGTTCTTCATTTACACTAGCATTTCCTGTGTGAATTGTTCAGCTTCTGGATTAATCAGTTTTCCAGAGATGGGAACTCAGGTCCCATCATTAAGTGACTCGAATCCAAGCCGTGAATATACATGGTTTTTGCTGACTTGTGTTTTTTTTATGACGGCAGTACAGTCATGGAGGTCTTATAACCGCCATTGCCCTTCCAAGACTTACAGCAGTTCCTACTTGTGAAGTTTGGGAACTGCTGCCTTAAAGTACAGAAAACACAGTTGATAAATGTATAGTGAAGCTAGGCATGTTTTCTTCCACTGCTTCTCCTCTTCATCTCATGATTCAAAGCTTCCTTGCCTAAAGTATGTAGTACATGTTTCCTCTACCCTAGCTGAAAAGCAGTTGTTAAATTCAGTTTGTTTTTCTCCAGATACAAGGAAATTCCTGGTTTCAGTGAAAGACAGGTGACTCATCTTAATAAAAATATGAAGTTTAAGTCTAAGTCCTTAGACATGCGTAGAATATTCAAGACCAAAAATAAACATACATTTTTTGCTGAAGAATCTGAAGGGTTGTTATTCAAGAAGAGCAAGACTTTGAATAAGGTAGATTTGGCTTTCATATGGTAAAATGGGTACAGCATATGAAGAATTCTTGTAATTTTAAAAGGCAGTTCATATTTCATTTGGGAGATTCTTAGATTTGGAGTTGTACAGCAGATTTTCTAATGCTAATGTTTAATTCTACTGCACATATGATGATGCATCTAATGGCATATAATGGCTTGATCCGGATTGTGTTAAACCATGGTTTAGATTTAATTACTAGAGATGTTGGCTTCCTGTAAGTAAGATAGGATTATAGCCCAAGCCTTATTGAACACAATAGGCTGGCTTCTGAGTAAATAACTGTTTTCAAACATTACTAATGAACCTGCCTGTTTCTCACACTTATGTGGTCTCCTTCAAAGCTTCCACTTCTATTTTTGGAACTAATCATTGTTTTCCTTTATGTCTAGACTTGGGGAACTGATTTATTAACCATAGTTTTCCCAAACCACAGAGTTAACAATTTAATTTCAGTAATGGTTAAATTTGGATTCATCCTGTTGCTTTATGTATGATATTTCTAGGTAGAAAAGTTCTTGAAACAAGTAAATGAATCTGAGCAGGCGGTATCTCAAGACTTCCCTTCTCAACACAAAGTTCATCCCACTTCTGCAAACAGTGATTCCAAGGAACATGAACCTGAGGCTGGCTCACAAAATAATTTGAATCTCCAAAACTGTGATGTTCTGTCCATTGGCACTCACACAGTTGAAAGGAACAGCTTTGAAAAGAAATGCAAGGAAATGGCAACAATAGAAGCAAGTGACTGTAACTCCCAAGAAGCAGGGCTGGGCCAAGAAGAATGTCCTTTGGGAAGGCAGCTAATTCCCATGGATATTCCAGACTACTTGCAGATGGAAACAGAAGGTGCAATACTGCATAAAGCTTTTAAAAATGTGTTTTCTATGCTTGTAATAATGTAACAAACTGCCTACAGATAATCCTCTGAACATTGGGGGAACAAGCTTTGTGCTTTCCTTCCCTCTCCTTCCTGTGCATGGTTTAGATGAGCTGATTGTATAATGTTGGCTGTTGAATTTTTTGTTTTTTGTTTTGGTGTATGTGTAGATGAAGTTAATGCTGCCAAGAAAAAGAAAAAGATGCAGAAAAAGAGAAACAGGACCAGACAGTTCCTCCCTGCTGAAATAGCCGCTGATCCTGAGCTAGCCAAATATTGGGCACAACGGTATAGACTATTCTCTCGATTTGATGAGGGAATTCAGTTAGATAGAGGTAAGTGTGGTAACACAAGACAAAATGTGAGAACTGGAAACTGTTATTTTAAGGTTATATGTATATATTTCTAATCCAATGGCCTTCAACTTCTCAAGAATTGAAACCCATATCAATCCCCAATTTGCAGTACTTTCTTTCTAGAATCCAGTAAGCACAGAAGAGCAGGCAAATGAGAAGCTGTAATTCCCCTTCTTTTCCGATCTGGTAATGATCAATCGGCATATGCTGCTACTCTGTCATCCTGCCCCTTCTTTTCATCCAAGCCAACCGAAAAGAATAGAAGGGCAGACAGCGGCATAGCAATTGTGTGTGCCAGTTTTGAAAGACATAGAGGAAAAGAAATAGGAAGGCAGCACGGCGGAGAAAGCAGAGGGAGTCCTGAGGCAGAGGACAGCAGACAGATGGGTTGGGGACTTAGCAAAAGCAAACTTTCCAAAGGTAGAGTCACTGGGACAATTCAAAGACCATGGCTGCTTTTCGAACTGTGCAGACCTGAATCAAAATACAAGTGATCCTGTTATGAACAGAATGAAAGCCCACCTGTTGAAGACAGTGATGGATCATTAACACATGCAAAGTACCATCTGAAGCTACATTAACCACATGTTGAATATGCATGTGTGAGCCTCCTGTTGCACTGCACCGAAACTACAGGATTGATTTACAATTCAGACCCTTTTTTTTTTTTTTGCTGAGTTCAAAAATATGACAACTGCTTTCTTTTGTCAGAGGGATGGTTTTCTGTTACACCTGAGAAGATTGCAGAGCACATTGCTAACCGTGTAAGGCAATCCTTCAGTCCTGACATAATAGTAGATGCATTTTGTGGCGTGGGTGGCAATGCTATTCAGTTTGCCTTGGCAGCAAAAAGAGGTAATTCTCCATTGGCTTCTCACTCTTTCCTTATTTGTGTGTATTTTATGAGGTGTGTTGTAAATAAGCTTGTTAGCTTTAGTTAATGCTAGTTTCTTACTTGGGATTCTTACTACATTTAGGTTTGTTTAAAAACTAAAACACCCTTAGAGAAATTGCTTTGGTTAAGTGACTACATAACTAGAAGAATCCAGAGGATTCAGTCAGCCAGGCAATCTGGTGCAGCCTTGGGCAAGTAATAATTTTCAATGCTTTTGTATCTTTCTGCCGCCTACCCGTTCTCTTGGGCATTACTGCACAGCTATCAAATCTTGTTCTAACTTTTTAAAGCCAAGACCAATACTGAAATGTGTGCTGGTCACCACATTCGTTGCCCTGCAGTAGGTAGAAGATAAGTTCCCAGAGCTGGCATCTGTGAAGCCAGACTTTGTGGGTGAAACACAGTGTGGTGGTGTTCAGCGGTGTATTCATGTTTGTCTGTCGCAAAAAGGAAGAGGGCAGTACCTGAGCTGTGCTAGGCATTTGGAAGTACTACACTTTGCATGTGCCTAGCAGAAGATAAATTAGAATGGCAGCTGTCATAGCAATGTGTTTCTGGCTAAGGAAAATGCAGTGCTGGGAAAAACAGTGGGATGTGTGTGTGTTGCCTGTAGCAACACAGGCAGTGAATAACAAGGTGGTGGGGTTGTTACAAATGGAAAATGGAATATTTTATCCTGGAACCTGTTTATCCTTGCATGTTTATTATTTATTTATTTATTTATTTATTTATTTATTTTATACCCCACCTTTCTGCCCGAAGGCACCCAAGGAGGCTTACAACATTTAAAAATACAATAAAAACACAATTTAACAATTAAAAACAGTAGTTAAAAACAATAATTAAAATAATTAAAATTTAAACAAACAGCCCCGTGGATCATAAGAAGAGTATAAAAACCAGCCAGCCTGTCAACAATTAAAAGCTTGTTGGAATAAAAAGGTCTTCAGCCCACGCCGGAATATTGCCAAAGAGGGAGCAGTTCTTAGTTCTAAGGGGAGGGTATTCCAAAGTTGGGGGGCCACCACCGAGAAGGCCCTATTCGGGGCCGCCATCCCTCTCACTTCTCCTGGTGGCAGCACAGTCAAAAGGGCCCCCCTAGATGACCTCAGAGCACGGGTAGTTTTATTGTTTACCCTGCACAAGCTCATGCTTGTGCAGAAAACCCTTCTTTTTCTTCTTTCACGCCTGTCCTTGTACTATCATAGTGTTCCATGTTGCCTCTTGGTGCTATGTGATTCTCCTTTAATAACTCCCTTGTCAGATCCCTTTTCTTTTTCCTAAACTGCCATAACCTCATCTCCTGCCTACTGTACTTTCTGCAGTTAATCTGCCCCAAGTCTATATTGCCATGTAGCTGGTCTTCCTCGAATCCTAGTATCGAATCTCTTTCATTCTTTTGTTCTATACAACATTTTGGGTCTCCTGAATAAAAGAATGAGCAATGACTATTTGTAAGTATAATGAGTCTGGTCCTGATAAGAAGTTATTTGCAAATACAAATCATTGTGCTCATTCCTCTGGTTGAACTGCTATAATAATTAATGTATCTGCACCCTAGAATAGTTGGAAATAGTTTTGACAATAAAATGGCTGTCATGTTTTTATAACTGTTCAAAATGTTCTTTGTTGTTTTTAGTAATTGCAATTGATATTGATCCTGTAAAGATCAGTCTTGCTCATAACAATGCGGAAGTGTATGGCGTAGCAGACCAGATTGAGTTCATATGTGGTGACTTCATGCATCTGGCGTCCAGTTTAAAAGCTGATGTTGTGTTTCTCAGCCCTCCATGGGGTGGACCTGAATATGCCACTGCAGAAATCTTTGATGTTCAAACGATGATTTCTCCTGATGGATATCCTTTTCCAAGTAACCTTGTCCTAGCCCTTTTCTTTCAAAGTTGAAGCAAATAGCATTTTCCCTTACAAGATAAAGCACTGTATGATAAATATTTGCAGGTTCTCTGTTGTATACTTTCTTCAGACCTGAGGCAGGAGCAAATCACCTTATTTATACCTTTCAGGCTGACATTTCTGAGTTCCCCTAGGGCGACTTTGCAATATGTCCCATATGCCACAGCTTTTTATTTTCCGTACTCTGCCATGCAGAGAGGTCCCAAATTCATCATGTTTTCACATACCAACACAATCAAAGTGTCCAGTGAAGAAAGTGATTAGCATAATGGCTAAGAGATTTGAGTCAATGGTTCCCAAACTGGGTCCGGGACCGCTGACAGGGCAGATTAGGCTATGTGCATCAAGGGTTAAACAAGCTGCTATTGGGTGGGGAAGCACTGCTGCCCAATCACCATTATAACCACATCCTTTGGCATTTATAAATAAGGCGGAAGCCTGTAGGGTCTCTAAAATGTTTGGAAACCAGTAGATTGAGCTGTAAATTGGAACTTCCCCAATTCAAATCTCATCTTTGCCATGAACTTACTTAATGACCTAAACCAGCCCAGTCCTTGCTGACCTTGCTGGAGGGGGGTGGGTTTCTTGTATTATCTTGATGTAATTCTTACACATGAACCACTTTGTATACCCAAAAGGTGCTATAAAGATGCTAAGTATTGTCAACACACTCTTGAGAAATGCCTACTTTGCAAAAGTGTGAATTGAGTCTACGTAAGTGCAAATGAGGTTGTAGAATCCAGATGGTAAAATGATTCTTGCAGATGTAAGAATCACGTTTTTGAATTTTTCCCACATTAAAAAAAAATTCCCCACAAATAGAAAACTAGCACAGCAATGAGAGAACTAAGCTAGAACTTTTCTCCTTGATGTGCTAGTCAGAAGTTTCGTTAAATTTGCAGGAGAGGGTTGAGTGTCTTCAAAAGTTTTTTAACTCATTTTTAATTATGGTAGGGAGTTCAGAACCGGTATTTTCAGCCTAAAGTGCTAAAGTGCCCAATCCTATCCTACATTCCAATGCCATTACAGCCATAACGCAGCCCTTGAGGAAAGGGAATAAACATTCCCTTGCCCCATTGTCACAGCTGCACCAGCACTGGAAAGTTGGATAGAATTTGGCTCACAGTCCCCACTGCCACATCATTTTGTTGCTTGAGTAGATCAAACTTGATCAGGTCAGCATCAGTGGTTTATAGTTGTTTATAGCTGGGGTGAATGAGTGTTTACTTGTTTTAGGGAATCGTCTTGCTTAAATGAAAATCCCACCTGAAACAGTGTTAGCTTTTTCTTCCTTAACACATCTCTACATTTGAAATATTCAAGCTGTCACAGAAGATTACGAACAACATCGTGTATTTTCTTCCACGTAATGCCGACATAGATCAGGTAAGTTGTAAGTCACAAGTAGAAAGCTTGTCTTAACATTCAACCTAACAAAGGGTTGTAATTGTAATTTAATTGTTTTTAAATTTGTTTTTAATTGTGTTCTTAATTTTTGATTGTATTGTTTAATTCTGTTTTAATTGTTTTTAATTGTGAATTGTTATATTGTTTTTATATCTATATTGTAATGCCGCCTTGGGTGCCTTCGGGCACAATAAGGCGGGGTACAAATCTAATAATAAATAAATAAATAAATAAATAATTGATTTGAAAGTGTGCTGCTCAGGATTTTGTATAATTGAGGTGGTTCTAATAAAGATATCACTGGAATGTGGTTTTCGGGTTTTTTCTTTTAAACCATGGCTACCTACAATTTTTACTCAAGCCTGTGCTTGCTATTACTTTTTCATCCTGCTGGAAATCCAGCAGGATAATTGCCATATACTTGCAATTATTTTTTCAGCCAGGTACTGGGTACAGATGTGTGGGTACAATATTGAGGTGAATGTGTTTGCAGAAAACAAAATTCTTCTGTTCTCTATTGCCATCCCATACCAGAGCTTTTCAAGCAATTGTGCAAGTTTTACCAGTGGTTCCTCATGGTTTGGCAGGTGGTACTTGGTCTTGAAGATTATTCTACACACTTGATACTCTGCCTTGCTCAGCCACATCGGAAGTGAAGATGGCTAGTGCAGCAGTGGAGTGACACTTCTCTGATATTTCTGGTTGAATTTAAAGGCAACAGTTCTGCCTTCATCCTCAAGAGGGTGCAGTTGCACCAATAAAATAGAACATAGAAGCATGTAATACATTTTCCCCTAAAGTCTAACCAAAGAAATACATGCTTAAGTTGGCTTGTGTATGCTTATTTTAGGTTTTGGTTACCTATTGTGTTTTTGTTCTCCACGCTCAGAGCCACAAAGTCAAGGCAGTGAAGACTAGATCAGCAAATATAACTGGAGCAATTGTATGTGGTAGACATGGTTGGCTGTGTTTGTATTGGAGAATAATAAAACTCTCAAATTGCAGTTTATTAACCCTCCAGGAATGGCTCCTTTGTATAGTCTTGAAAGTAGTTCCCACTCCATCATTCCCAGTGCTCTCTTTTACTGCTGAAATTCCTGGAAAAGATAACCTCTTCTAATACTAATCATTCAAAAAGTTTAACATTGTGCTTATATTCTAATTCATCACTTCTATCTCAACACCACCATAAGTTCATTCCACTTCCAAAGTCCACAAACACAGACTTTTTTATTGGGGGGGGGGAGAAATCTTCTGATGTTTTGCGTGTTTCTGTAAAATGTATGGAAACTGAACGGCTTTCAGAATCACTATAAGTTCCATAATCAAATGGTGTCACTAAAAACTGCTGGCACCTTCAAAAACTAAGAATGCCTAGATAATAATATGGCAGGGTGATACTGGTAAGCGAGATGAAGATAAGTCATTCCTGAAGAATTGCAGTGTTCCCTCTGAAGGCAGTTAAGACAAAGAGACTCTCACAAAGACAAAATTTCATATTTTAGTTGAATTTCAGTGGGGAAGAAAATGGAAGAAAACTTGTCAGTGTTTCAGTGCAAGAGCTTAATGTCAAGTAGGAACCAAAAACTTCTGGCTGCTAGCAGGTGGAAGTGTATGTGGAAGGTTGCAAGCCAACCAGGAGGTACTCCAGATAAAGTGAGTCCCAGTAAGATGTGATAACTCCTCATAAATGGCTATACTAGGGTGACACATTTTTAGGGTGATAGGCTCATTAAATCAGGGATATTAATCAAATGCATTTTCCCAAATCATCTTCACTGCACAGGCCAAACAGAATCCATCACTGATAACATTATTTTTGCAGGCATAGTTGACACCCTTTTATATGTAAGAACAACCTTTTGCTCATCTTCATCCTTGCAAAGACCTAGGATGAATGTGAAAAGTTGTGGGGGGGGATTCAAATGGGTTTGGTTGATACCACTGACTATATCCAAACTCTCAGTCACATTTGCCTAACCTGGAGGCAGGAGCTCGGTGGCATGTACGTATTCTGCTTGTAGAAAACACTGATAACTGGTGGAATAGCACAGTGACACTGAAAGAATGGTAGCATTATGTTGAATCTTATGCAGTGGAGATTCTTTGGGAACGAATGCTTGAGGAATATCCTAAATTTGATGGGTCTTTGACTGTAAAAATGCAATGTTGTGCACATTTCCTTGTTAGTATGCCCTGTTGACGTTGCTGGGACTTTCCTTGCTTCAGCTGGAGTTCCGTGAAAGTAATTTCTAGATGACTTGCAAACTCCTATGTGTGCAAAGATGCCACTTCCACTAATTTTCAGCACTGTAAAATGATAGGAGTGCTCTTCCTGTGGAGGATTTTTTTAAAACTTTGAGGTAGTTGAATTGCTTAGCTATATTGAGCACCATTAGTTCACAGTGTACAGTGTCTATCTGTGCCAGATTCGCACAGACTCAGTGGGGCTCTTGACACAATGCATATGCATGTGTGGGCAGCTGAACTAGCCTTTAAGAGAGTAGGAGGTCTGTCCTATATCTTTGTCTGTCTGTAGAAGAGATTTATAACACACCTCTCTGTTTTTGAGGAAACATCCAAGCAAAAATTAAAAACACATAAAATCCAATTAAAACAATTGCCCACTTCCGGCCAACTTGACAGTAGTAAAGGTAGAACTCTACAGTAATCAAGCAGTAGCAAAATATTAAACCCAGTACCACAGCTCTAGGTAAAAAGCAACTACTGTCTAGTTCTTGCAAGTTATTCACATTCCAGAGCACAAGTAACCGTGCAATTCTATGTATGTTTTTACTCAGAAATAAGTCATATTTATTTCCATGCCGTGTTGTGTTGTGTTGTGTTTTGTGTGTGTGTGTGTGTGTGTGTGTGTGTGTGTGTGTGTGTGTGTGAGTAAAATTGCAGCCTCAGTTCTGCAATTTTCATCAGTTTATTAAGGATGTATCCCTGTTGCCATTCCCCAACGTGCAACTTCTGGTATGTTCTATTTATTGAAAAGGTTTATACTGCCTTTCTTATTGTCAAGGCAGTGTACAATATAGAGCAGCAAGAGTGCATTAAAATGAAAAGTAATGAGAATGTGCTAATAAACCAAACCTGCAAAAGGTTTGACCTAAGCACAGGCAGCAGTTTCCAACAGCATTTTTAATTCGTTTTCCTTTAAGAGGTCTTGTGCAATCTAGTGTTTCCCCCTGTTAACTGTCAAGGTTCAGTGAACTGTGGTGAAGTCCTGTTGCAGGGAAATGGATTGTTCATAATTAGATCACAGCTCTTGGTTATTCGTACATTAGCAAAAGTGGAAACTGCTGAGGAATTATTTTGAGAAGTGGAGATAAAATTGGCAAGTACTTCATGAATTGCTTATATTCCCCTTTGCTGTCCACCCACCTATCTAGCAAGAAGCTGCAACAAGCACTGGGGGATGTGAGGGTTGTGGTGAACAGAGTCACTGAGATAGTTTATGCATAACTAGTTATTTTTTCTTCTGATTTGTACTTGTACTGGCTGTAGTTTTCTTTAGCTCAGAAATCCTGTTTCCTTAGTTTGCATTTCCAATTGAAATACTGTATAGCGTTCTCCCCCTCCCCATGTGTCAGATTTTTTAAAATTAAGCCTACAGTTTGTTTTCCTGCACATAATACATTATTTATGCAATATTTTTAATGTGCAGTTGCAGGAACACAAACTGATAATTTTTGTGCCATTCTTGGGAATCCATTGAGGATCTTATACTCTATGTTTAGATGTTTAATTTGCTCTTGGAATACCTTGCAAAAGAAAAAGAGAGCACAAAATTAACTTTCTAGATCATTTTTTTTTTAGTTTAGGCTTTTGGGCTACCAGCATGTAATGGTTAGTTCACAGCATAAAATCTCTATCTATATCTCTATCTCCCTTCTCTCCCCCCCTCCCCCGCTATGAGCCTGGTTCTCACAGATAGTTGATGGTTTGGTAAAACTGGTGTCTAGATTGTTCTAGATGGGGCCTCAGAAGTGAAAAATATATAAATATTTGTTCTGTATGCATAAACTTTTCACTATGTTCTTAAGCAATGGAAAGCTGTGCATGTAAAAGAGAGGGGCTGATGCACATGATGATACAATTTATCATACTCTCTACTGTTGTATTATGTAGCATCATCAGTGTGGCTTGTGCTTTACATTGAAAAAAACAAGGGGACACGAGAGAAAAAATGGAGGTGGGCTAAACAAGGAAACATAGGATGAGGTTACTCCCATGTGTGTCGTGGCTTAATGTAAAAATGTTATGGTAGGGAATGCAGGCTAAGGCATGATGCCACAGGCTTTTTAGAAAAAGTTAGTTTTAAGGGATTTAAAGGAAATGGGTGATGAACTGTCTTAAAGGCATATGGATTGCAACTTACAAGACTGGTAACTGAGCACACAGCTTGCCTTACTCATCCCCTTTAAGATCACTAGAAGAATAGAAAGGCATAGCATTTGCAGAACATTGTTGCGGTCCTTGCTTACAACTCCCATCACTATTCTACCACTGACCTGGCCTCCAGTGTGGGTATTTTCAGTGCAGTTCAATGGCCATAAGAGCCATTGAATGGCCATCTCATCCACCATCCTGTTATCCATGGTGGCCAGTGGTTACCACTGGGAAGCCTACAAGCAACAGAGAAAGACTTCCTTCTCTTTCACGATTTTTTCTCCAGAATGCTTTTACCAGTTGTGAATATAGAAAGCTGCCTTATACTGAGTCAGACCATTGGTCCATTTAGTTTAGTTTTGGCAGCTGCTCTCCAAAGTTTCAGACAGGAATTTTTTTTCCTGCCCTACTTGGAGATGGCAGGGATGAGTCTGGGGCCTTCTGCATGCAAAGCATGTGCTGTCCCACTGTGCGACAGCACATTCCATGTGTACACATGTCTTAGGGACCCTGTCATTCATACATTGTCCTTACCTTCTCATAATGCCGTTTTGCTACCTTGTAGATAGTGACCCCTATCTGATTATATCGACGTTCTAAGATTCCCATTCCTTGCTTTCTAATAAAACAAAAGGTTCTTTTGATGAACTGGGTAACAAAACACATTTTGGTGGACGAGGGGCTGTTGACTATTTTCTCATTTTACTTTGCATACAAGAGCTCTGTCGTTTACTTTATTACTTCCTCCCTTTTTACAGTAACTTTGTTTTTTAATAGCAGCTTAAAGATAGTGAATTTCCTTTGTGTTCTAGTGTGTCAGAGAAATACGGAAATAAAACCATGATGCTTTATGTTCAGTAGATAGGAATTCAGTGCTTGCTTAATGTTTGCAGTAGTAATTTCAAATGTCTAGCCAAGAGGAAATAGGATGACTCTTTGCACACCTGAGTTGTGGACAATGATGTTTCCAGGTGCTATCAGTCGATTCAGGGAAATGCTATTGGGACTTATTGTAGTCATAGAATATAATACCTGCTCTAACCAGTTCTCTTGATAAACAACATTAAAGGTATCTGTTTAGGAAAGTCAACACAGCTACCTTGGCTGTCTGCTGAAAAACATTCCAGAATAGCTTTATCTCTTTGAAATAGGTATTGTATTTCTATTTTAACTTTCCTTCAGGAGAGGTGTAGAAGATTAGCCCTCACTCTTTTTTATCCTCTGAAACAACTGGTGAGTAAGATTAGGCTGATAGATAGTGATTCACCCAGGCTCATTCAGTGAAATGCATAGCTAAAGGGTGATTTGCATGTGGGTCTCCCTAGAACACATTTGTTGCTCTAACCACTGCACCGTACTTGTTCTGGTGGTTGGAAGGTAGAATAAGTTTAGAAGAGGGTCCACTTTCAAAAAGGTAACCCCACGAGAGCGCAACAGAACACGTCTGGAGATGTGATGCAAATTCCCAGGAAGGGGAGAATCTTGCAAAAAAAAAAAAAAAAGATATTTTCCTCTTGGAACCAGAGTCACAGCACTGCAGCCACTGAAACAGCATAATGGCTACTAATGAAAACTTTCAGGAGTGGGGAGTGATTATTTTTATCACAGCCACAGATTGAGAGAGATTAACACCCCCACCCACTCTCCTGTCACAATCCAGATTATTATTTACAACATTTACCCTGCTTTATCTTCCTGACAGGCATTCAAAGTACCTTATAAAAATTAGTGTATATAAACCTTAAAGTCTCCTAAAACAATAGACCATCTAAAAAACACCTCATCACAGGCCAAGAAGAAAAGCAGCATGCAATAAAGGCAAGTCCTTAGAACTAAAAACAGCATAAAACCACCAAATAACATATTAAAAAGACCCTACCCTCAGAAGGTGAGTGTAAAAAGGAATGCTTTAGGTCCCGCTGGAAAACCTCTGAGGAAGCAGTTTGTAGACGGAGAGGAAGGGAATTCCAGTGAGCTGGTGCCACCATGAAGAAGGCCCTATTCCTTGCTGCTGCCCTTCCCACCTCCATAGGTGGTGGCAGTGGCACTCATAAAAGGGCCATCTCTGATTACCAGAGAGGTTAAGCCTGATTATCTAGAAGAAGGCAGTCTCTCAAATATCCCGGTGCCAAGTATTGGAGCCTCTTATGGCTGCTATTAAAAAATAAAAATGTGGAAATGGAAAGACATGAACATCAGGTGTATGATCTCAGGCTCCCTCTTAAACCATTGAGTCAGAGAAGGGGCCACCGTGATCAGAAGCCCCTCCTTTGTGTAGCTTCTAGGTATAGCATAGCAGATCCAGGAGAGCAGGAATGCTGCTATTTAAAACCAAAGCAGGCAGAAATGCAAAGATGCACTTAAAATGTGTTGTTTGCCCCTACAATTCCCTGTTTCATGTGCAAGGATCCTGTACATTTGTCTGAAAAGATGAGTTTATGACACACTGGATTTAAGTGTATAACTATCACTGCTCTCATATTCCTGCATGGCAAGTGTTACTGCCAGTAAAAAAAAAGTTGGGATTACATAATACTGTACCTTTTGTTCTTTTGCTTTGTTTCTCAAGTTTGAGACAGAGATGCAGGTTCCAAGGGAGATTTAAATGTGCTTCTTATCCAGCAGCCCCCAGCTGCCCAGCAAACCACATTTAAATTGGACTGGAATTTCAGACACAGTAGGTAATCTGGGATGGACTGTGGGGGGTAGACATCTGTTCCAAGAAAAAAAAATGTCCATAAAAATCTCCCAGAGTTTTGGGCATGACTCAGACACTAGAACTGCAATCATATACGTACTTGAGAGTAAGCCACATTGAACTCTGTGGACCTACTTCTGAGTAGACATGCATAGGCTTGTACTATAAATCAGAGATGAGCAATTTCCTCAAATAAAACTAATTTGGTCTGAATGTCTTGTACATTCACATCCCTAGACGTGTACAGTGAGATTCCTTCACAGAGCTTAGCTAGAAGAAAAGCTCACAACATATTTGGCTGGAGCTCTGATGACTTTTGGCGCTTTTATTCTCTTTGAAGAGTTCTTTTTAGCTTGAGGTTTTACCCCATGGGCAGCCCAAAAGGGAATCCTCTGTGTTTGTTGCATAACACATTTTAAGAGATGATTTAAGGATGGTGGTGTTTTTATTAATCAGGGAAGCTTTACCTTACAGTTAGCTTTACAAAGAATGTTCAGAAGAGTAGGAAACAACGAGATAAATCCAAATCTGATTTATTGTCAGGGAGGTGGAGTGGGGATAACTAGATCAGAAACTTTGTCTCCTTACTTAGGGATAGGACTAGCGTGAACCCCATTGCACCTATCTAATGGCCAGACTCACTGATTTGGGGTCAGCCATATATTACCTGTCTGTCCCATTCACATATATGGTGGTTTCACCACCATCAAAAGGATGCGTGGATAAGAAGATCTCTGTAGAATCAGACTAAAAGTCATCTGGTCTAGTATCCTGTTTGAGCCACCTGACATCAAGTTGCAATGTGCCACAGTTTGAGGAACACTGTTCTACACCATTTATAATTATAAAGCTATGAGGAACCTTTTTCATGTCCCCCTGCTAGAAGACCCCAAACATATTCCTTTTCCCTCTAACTGCTGATTATTTTTGTTGGTCTTTTATGGCACCTGGTGGGCCACTGTGAGATACAGGAAGCTGAACTAGATGGGCCCTTGGCCTGATGTTCTTATGCACTTCTTCCAGCTTTGACATCTTTTCCTATAGTGGGGTGAACAGGACTATACACAGTATTCCAAATGCATCTTATATTGTTCTTTAAATTGAATAGAAATTGAAAGTTATTTCTTGCTGTTAAGTTACTGTTGAAGTTGGGTGGAGATTTTGGGGAAGTATTAGTTCTCAGACTAGTGTGCTATAAATCCTTGCTAACTGACAGTGTCGGGAACAAACCTGTTCTTATTTGCAAAGTGTGGGATGCTTCTGTAGCTACTTCAGCATGCTGTTTATTTTTACAAGCATTGTATCTCTCCTTCAAATTTGATGTAACAAACAGAGTTACATGTCACATTTTGAGTGTATTGGTTTATCTTTCTTTTTAGGTAGCTTCCTTAGCTGGGCCAGGAGGAAAAGTTGAAATAGAACAGAATTTTTTGAACAACAGATTGAAGACTATAACTGCTTATTTTGGCGACCTAATCAGGCAAGATGTATCCTGATGTGTGTGAATGAGACAAAGAGAGCATGCATGAGTGCCCTCTATTCAGTGTAGTGTGCATTATGCCAACATTTCAATCATTGACAAGTCCCCACTTCAGCATTTGTTTCCAGTCACAATAATGAGTGATGTAAAATGTTTTCATTTTATGTTGACTTGAGAAAAAATGTTTGGAATATTTCTTCAACATGTTAATAAAATATTTTATGATTTAACTATTTTCTGTGGTAATCAATGGGAGTTGGGAAAAGGATTGTTAGCCTTCACTGTACAGTTGGAAAAAATCAAACTTTCTCCTCAAACTATCGTATCTATGAGGTAAGTTTCTGCAGTCGTCTGAAACTTGTCTCAACAACAGTGACCCTTAAGTTCTAAATTTGTTTGTGGAAAGGTTGTTGAAAATACTGATATATTTCAGTGGAATAGAATTGGCAATGTTTATTAAGTGGGAATTATTGAAAGGTGAGGTACAGCAGCAGATATCCATTTTCAAATTAAATGGATAAAAAAGATGGAGGAGTGGAGCATCTAGAAAAGATGGGCTCATGGCAGCCTCATCAAGATAAGGGAACATTCATTCCCTTACCTTGGGACTGCATTGCAGCTGCATCAACACTGGAAAGTTGGATAGGATTGGGCCTGATAATGTTGAAATGGACAGGAACGATTTGAGGCATGCCCGTAGGCACCTTAATTGAAACTGCTAGGCAAGAATGAAAGCAGAGAAGGTAAAAAGAAAAGAGTGAAATGATGGGTGAAGCTGGAACAAGAGGAGAAACCAATTGTGGGAGGATGAGCCATAGAGGATGAAGATGTATGATGTAGCACGAATGTCCATATTAATGTTGAATGTTGTCAGCCCAGCAATTATATATGTAACGTCCATCATGTCGGGGGGGGGGGTGGAGGCCCCCAGTGACGGTCTTGTGTGATGACGGGAGAGGTACCTCTCTGTACTCACTTCGTCTTTGAAGGACATGCTGGACTCCAGTTGTAGCTTTTCTCAAGGTGTTTAATTTCGTCAATGCCTCTACACTCATGGGGGAGCCTGTTGCTTCACAGGACTCCCCAACAGTCTATGCCAAGTGGTGGTGCTGCCGGCTCACCTGCTCTGGTGGGTGTTGTTGGTTCAGCTGGTGAGGGCTCGCTCCGGGGTCTCCCTGCGCCAGCGTGTCGTTGCCCCCTCCCTGGGTGCCATGTTGTCCGAGCCTCCCTTGGCCAGGATGTTCCCCAGCTGAGCTGGTGCCCGGGGTCATTGCTGCGGAGCTCCCCACCTCACCGGCCCACGCCCAAGGGCCTCCCCACTCCAGCGGCTGTCCTGGACTGCCTCTGGGCCCGGTGGTGCTGCTCAGGGGTGGGCGCTTTGGCCCTGGAAGGGGAGGAGGTGGCCACTTTCCTAGTGCTGCTTCCCTCCCTTTTCCCCAGCTGAGGAGAGAGCGACCTGCTAGTGACGTAGCACTCCCTGGCTCCTTTTGAAGCTCTCCGCCTCCCTTGGCCCCATCCCCTGGCTTCTGAAACGAAGCTTCTTCCCCAGCTCACTGTGTTCAGTGCTGGTACCTGTGGTCTAGGCTTCTCTGAGGCCCGGTTCCTGCCAGGACTTACTCCCGCAGGCACGTGGGGGCTGGTCCTGCCAGGAGATGTGCTCGGACTGCTCTTGCCGGCTCTGTGGCTGCTGCCCTCCATGTTGCAGCATAATGGCTGCCTCCTTCAGGGCCTGGACTCTCTGGCCCCTGTATAGGCCCTGTGCCGTACTGACCCCTGCCAGGCTCTTTCTGGCTGCCCGCCTGGGTGAGTACCCTCTGGCCTTGGGCCATCCTGCAGTGACAACACATCACAGTACATTTGCAAAATGTTGCCCTGATCAGAGTTAGACAGCAGAACAGAGCCTGCCAGTTCCCTTCTTAAGATGGGAAAGGTCTATGAAAGTTGCATACTTTGCTCAATTTCCTTTCTTGCCTAAGAGCTAGTAGACCTAACTTATGTAAGTTATATATACAGTGCTCACAACTCAGCCCCCTATTAGGACTGCTAGTCCCTATAGTCAGCCTATAGTGACATAAGCCCTGCAAGTACACAATAGCAGAGTTCCAGAAAACCTGCTTGCTCAACCAGCAAAAGCACTATGTTCTTGACTGAGACCAAATAAAAGCAGAATCCACAAAGCAGAAGTGTTAAGGCTTATCTTTATAGAAAAATAAGGATTCCTTGAGAGAATCAAACAAAAGGAGTGCAGTTTGCAGCAAAACAAGTACAGTTCATACAGCAGTTAGAAAAACGTAGAAAAATACTTGATTAGATGGTTACTTGGAGCATATTCCCAAGCAGTTCTTTGTATCTTCACAAGAAGTACTTAATTGAGATAGCATATCAACATACACTGATATAAAATCCTCACTTCTTACTAAAATGACTTTAGCAGAGATACTCCACTATACTAATAAACATAGTGGTTAGTATTCAGTGGTGTCATTCTATAATGAAGTGCCGGAACGGTGGGCGGGACTTACCGCGTGATTGGCTGCGCGGTTCTGACGCGTCGCCACCGTTCCGAGCCCCGCGTGGGCACCCCTGGCTTCGGAAGGGGTGCCCGCTTGCCTGGGTGGCGCGCTGGGTGCTGCGGAGAGCCGTGGAGGGGCGCGCCACCCGGAAGAAGCCCTCCGCGGCTGAACAGCAGGCGGCGACGTGTCACGGGGCCCCTGTCAATCAAGGGGTAAGTCCCGCCTGCGTTTCGGCACTTCATTATAGAATGACACCACTGTTAGTATTCTTAACTGACTAGCATTAACCAGTACTACCTAGACTAGCTGGCTTGCTAGGCTAGGGACTAGTAGTTAGCTAGCTGAAGGTAGCTTCGCCTCATACTGCTTTTTATGCTAATCCAAAAGTGATTCCTCTCAGGTGGGTGATTGGTCCACCTGATGGCTGTCACTTACATTCAGTCCACAACTCAATTCCTTAAAGCCATAAAAATTCCTTTAAGGCTTTTTCTGCAGCCTGACACCCCCTACAAAGGGCAACTTTGTAATGGTAGCTGTTCCTAATGCTTTGTTTCTATGGTACGAGAGACACTCCTAATCACCTGGTAATAAAAGCATTGCATCAGGATCTGCCAGGCAGACAGTGGCTGAGGACCCGTAACCTTCAAAAGGCCCACCTGCCGCAACTGATACCTGACCCCTTAGTACTGGTGGCAGAAGTAAGAGTGTGCCATTGACAAGGGGGGTAGGGCAAGACTTCCCCCAGGGCTCCCAGCAACCTGGCATCATGGAGATGCTTGCCATAAGTTGCAACCTGAGGGCTGGAACATCTGATGTATATACTTGGCCTGCCTCCTTTTGCAGGTGCTTACACCTATAGCCTACTAGATGCATGAGCCAAAGGTCTCTTTGCATGGTCTAGGAGCACAACTGAGATTACACCCATTGCCTGAAGGAATGTTGCATTGCTCCATACAGTGCAGAAAAGAGAAATGGAGCAAAGGTACTGTGATAAAGAAAAGAAGAGGCGGGAAAAGCACTTGCTGCAGAACAGCCTCAACGCCTGCAGATCCACGGTGTACTGAGCATCACTTTGAGGAAGGTGCCTACCTCCTCAAAACCAGTGCAGAAGAGAAGTCAGAGCGGTAGAACAGTACCAGGGTGCCCCTGTCCCAAAATGGGCTTCTGGCTTTTCGTCAGAGCTAGAATTACCAGGCATGCACTAAAACATGTATTGCACAGGGGGCAGAGAGACTGACTACATGTACATGTAGTGGCTCATGACACAACTCAATGAATTGGCATGAAATTAGAAGAAAGTCAAGGATATAGGCTGGCTAAAAGCAAAACTCGCACAACACAAGTCATATATATTAAGCATGTAAACCAAATACTAATAAAATATTGTGAAATGTGCCAGTTCAGGATCAGATTATCATACTGTTTGACATATTGACATAGCAGCATATTCCTGCTACTGAAACATGCTTATTACTCTTGTTACATGAATTCATTATATAATGTTAACCTGTGCAGTAACTGTCTTCTATCTCCCCCAAGCACCTGATGTTCTGATATGGGCTCTAAAACTCCATTGACATGCCTCAAACATAATGTATGCTTCTACTGTTGGTATGGCCTACATAGTACAGCTAGAGTCATATGCTTTAGTTAAACAATAAAGAAGGCCTAACCCTACGCATCTTCTACCTAGCTACAAAAATAGTTACACACAGAAGCTATATGGATTTTACAATACAGTGGTTATATTTGTGACATACCATGTAAGATATATGCATACATGAGACAGGTCAGGTCACTAATAGTCACAATACTGTTTTGGCTCTTCAATTTCCGCAACACTGGATTATCTTATCAAGGACAGATATTTTGTGACTTGATTCATCTTCTGCCAGATGCATGGCTTCTGTTGTGGTGGGTGCAATAGAGGAGTCCTTGCTTACTCCTATGCCTCAATGGCCAAATGAGTCCTGATAGAATTCACAAGGAAGTTAGTGAGGGAAGCCAAGGTTGAGAGCATCCAGAGGCGGATCTAAGGGGGGGGGCAAATCTGTAAGTTTTGCAAGAAGCCTTACCCTGTCATGTAAATCCCTCCTCTCCCTTGCTGCTGTAGCCAGTAAGCAAAGCCAAGATGTTGCTGTTCCCTGTGAGGATTGGCTAGAACAGTGCAGGTGAGGAGTGTTTTCCACTGCAAGGTAAGGCTTCTTGAAAAACTTACAGATTTACCCCCCCCCCCTTAGATCCGCCTCTGAGAGCATCTTTTGAGATTACTAACCATTGTATACTTTCAAGTCTGGGGTGGGGGGGGAGATCCCAGGATGTGGCCCTGCTTACATGTATGAATTTACTGACCAAATTTAGGTGTAGCTGGTGACATTTTCCGAAGGGCAAAGCTTCTCCCAAGCCAGCCAGCAAGAAGGGGCAGATGGGTCTGATGAGCAAAGTTTCATTTTTTCTCTCTCTAAAGAACACATCTGTCCAGTGTTCCCTGCAATTTTTTTTCCAGGGAGTGTGCTGAGCTGTACAGTAGCTGTGCAGGAACAGTTCTGGAGAGTTTGGCAATGATGTTATCACCAATCTCTGGAACATCCTGACAGAACAAAAACTGCATGGAGCTCTAATTTCAGCTGCACAGTCATGCAGTTTAGAAGAACCTGATGCTTCCTTGCCATCAGCCCAAACAATACATCACAAGTCTGATGTGAGTCATACTTGCCCCAGGTGCATAGACAAACTAAACAGGTCAGGCTCCTGATAAGCAAGCTCCTGATAAGTTGGAAAGGTGGGTTATAAATCTTATAAATAAAAATGGGATACATAATACATAAATGGGGCTACATTTAATGCACATTGTCATGATAACCTTAGATGAAAGTTTGTATAGACACATGTTAAAATAAATGGCACATGTTTCTGATGTTTTGCAGGTGAACTTTGACTTGCTGAATGAACTATCATTAGATACTCTGCTATTTTTATTGACCTGTAAAGAAGGGTTTAGAATTTTTGCACTACATTCCACCAAGTATTACCTTACTAAAGCCAAGCTAAGCTGAAGTATGATTCAAAAAACAACTATACATGTTGCCATCCTAGCAAAATGTGCTAATGAAAATAACTTGTTTGTTGCAGCACTAGTAGGTATTGTTGTGAAGTGTAATTGAATAGAATCTGCATATTTTCCTGTGCTCAACTGTGTTTGGGAGAAACAATAACCAAATATCCATGTATTTAAGATGCGCTTGCCAATATATTTTTAAGAAGAAAATTTAAAGAAGCAGAAAGAAAAGATGCATGCTAGGAACTGGTTATTAAACATTGCGGTGAGTCATGTGTCTGACATGGCTAGATAAATATAACAGGACATCCTGTCATTGCTGTCCAGTTTTTCTTTAGCTTCTTTGCTCTCCCATCTGATGAATACGGATGGAAAAGTGGGAGTGGTGGAGAGGAGGCTGTTCTTCCTCCTCTGTCCTGGCTTAGAGGAATGAAACTCAAGTTTTCAAAGCATTGCAAACTGTAGTGTTCAATTATTTTAAGTGCAGTCACACTCCAATCTTTTTCTACCATCCAAGCAAGTGCTCAGTACTGTCAAAGCTAACTGCACTGTATACATGTTGCACCTCGTCCATCAGGAGCAACAATGAGCACAGCCTTGGGTGCTAATATGCTTATAGAGAGATAGCCTGCCTTATGGGCAGAAGATTTAGCCGAGAGGGTTAATGCCTCCGTTTGCCCGAAGATAACAGCTGAAGATCTGAAGGTCGTGAGCTCGAGACTACTGGAAGTCTCTGTGAGCGGCAGACCTTGCAAACTGCGGCTGATTAAAAGCTGAGTTCCAGCTGCCTCGTGGGAGGAGGAGTGTGCTGAAGTCAGCTGCGTCTCTGGTGGGAGCAGGGAAGCTCTTATCAGCCAGCAGAAGACGGACGGGTGGTTAAGAAAGAAGGCTAAATCCAGAAAGAAAGATCTGTATGAGTATCGTTCTTGAAAGACAGAACATTTCTGTAAATTGTAAAAACCTTTGGGTTTGTGAATAAAAGTCTGCCTATGTAAACTGCCTTGAGTTACAGTCATTAGAGAAATCTAGTGATCTTAATAAAGGTGGTATATAAATACATTATTATTATTATTATTATTATTATTATTATTATTATTATTATTATTATTATTATTACTGAGTCACACCTTCCTCCCTCTGTATTGTCAAGCCTGCGGTTTTCAAGGGTTTCAGACAGGGTCAGTTGCTGCCCAACTTGAACTTGCCAGGGATTGAATCTAAGACCATCTGCACTCCTCCAAGAGGAATTTTATCAAGACATACAAAGTTTCTTTTGGGTCCCTTCCCAAACAGGGAGGAGAGGGGTGAAATAGATCTGGGGAGAGGGGGTTGGGGGGGCTGGCTGGTGGGGGCAAGGAGGGGTGAAACAGGGTGGGAAGAGGATGGCAACCACTGGAATAGTCTTTGGAGCTCAGGACTACCAGACTTCCCACTACAGAACCCAGGCCGACCTGCTTGTGTGGCATCAGTTAGATACATACAGGAAACCAAACACACTCCTAAGTCTCTCTAAAATCTTTTAAATGTAGAAAATCATTGCAGAAAATTAGCATCATTGTATTGAGGCTCATATGCAAATGGAAAATGTCTGGTGTCTACCAAAATTTCTGTAGCAGCTGAAGTCCTGCAGCTGTGTCTCTAAGTGCCTATATACTACTTCATAGTAGATCCACATGCCAAGGAGCTACTATAGTAGGCCGGTTTCCTTAACTGTGTTAAGTAGTGTCATGAATTAAGTAGTGTCATGCCTTTGTATATGGCTTGTGGCAACAGCCTCTGCTGAGCAACCATAGTAGCCCCCCGCCCCCGCAACATCCTGCATTGACAGCAGATCTGGGTTAGATTGGAAAATGTAAGAATCCAGGAAATTTCTGGAGACCCTCCTTTGGTTCCTGGGCCCCCTTTTGAATTTCCCCTTGTACCTTAACCCCCCCCCCCCCATGGATGCTCTGTGCATGCAAAGCATGGGCTGTTCCACTGGCATACAACTTTTCCTTGTCATAATCTTACAAAGGCAACCCCTGCCTTTAGACGTTCAGCTTTATGAGCAAATAAGCATGTGAGAGTTTCCTAGAAGCATGTCTGCCTCTTTGATGATGCATGTGCATTAGTCCTGCCCTCCTCATGATTAATTTTTTTTTTCCACAGCAACTGCTGACCATGGGGACAATGTAGAGTGGCAGTTAGAAAAGGGATTCCTCCTCATGTTCAGCATTTGCTATCACAGTCAAACACTGATTGTATGTTTGCCTCACCTGAGGGAGCAGGGCTAAGAAGGTCAAGCTCCTCAGACACCCTCACACATTCAACCTGAAGCAGGGGGTCCCACACACTGCCAGTGGGTCACCCTTTTTTAGTCAGTTATCAGTTGTATAACTTGTTTTGTCTGATTTTGGATTTGATAGTATTATGTTGGAGTACTTTTAATATAGCCAGGGTAAAGGCATTCATTAAATTGTGTAAAAACATTTTTTCGTACTCTAAAATTATTCACCCTGAGAAGGTGGACAGTTTCCTCCTCTAGCGTTCCTTTTCATTATTATAAAAGCAGTAAGCTTTTTTTTTTTTTTAAAGTTCTGTGTTTTTTATATCAGCAGGGCATCTGAGTTAGTGGAGTTCCCGACCTCTTTCTGTAGTTGTGGTGGCTGTTTCTCAGTCCAAAATTCTTCACTGCATTTGTGCCTTCAGACATTTAGGCCTGTATAATTTGGCTCTCCTCTTTTTCTGCCAATGGTCGGGCTAACCCCAGGATGTGGTAAGCAACCATCTCACATCACGTGTGGGGTTATTTACTTTGTTTCACCATAATTACAGTGTAGGAAAAGTCCTTCTTGTGGCTTTTCAACTCCAGAAACTGCCATTCAAATTTGAATGTTTGAATTTGTAGTAGGACAAAACAGCAAAAGGAAGAGGATGCGGTCATTCAAAGGACTTAAGCTCATGATAGTAACTTATCGTTTTGTTTTATTTTGTTTTATTTATGGCTTGTGGATTGTTTAATTTTTATTTTACACAAAACCAGGTCACGTGGACAGAGGTTTTGTGGTTCAAGAAACTGGCTTAGATCTACTGGAGCCTGCATATAGCAAATCAGCACAGACACGCTGTGCTGATTTTGAACCCCACTTGCTACCAAGTGTGATGTGTGGGAGGTTTCTCCAACCATCTGTGACTGCTGTAGCATAACATACAACACTATAAAGCTTCTGTGTATGAATAAACCCTACATTTTGCTGGAGCCAAGTCTGTTAAAATATTTATTTTTATTATGTAATAATAGGTGCCTAAGATGGCCTGCAGCCTTTTTTGTTCAGATTAGTAAAAGGTAAAGGTTTCCCCATGACCGAATGGTCTAGTCGTGACCGACTGTAAGGGGCGATGCTCATCTCCATTTCAAAGCCTGTAGAGCCGGCGTTTTGTTCGAGGACAAGCTTCCGTGGTCATGTGGCCGGCATGACTCTACGCCGTAGCGCACGGAACACCGTTCCCTTCCCACTGAAGTGGTCCCTATTTATCTACTTGCATTTAGGTGCTTTCGAACTGCTAGGTTGGCAGGAGCTGGGACAAGCAACGGGAGCTCACTCCGTCCCGCAGTCTTGAACTCCCAACCTTCCGGTCGGAAAACCCAACAGCAGCAGTTTAATCCGCTTAAACCCAGTTTAACAGATTGGTACAGGGGTGTCAAACATATAATAAGGGGATGGAAGCTCCCAAGAAAGCTCTTTATCCAGCCCTAAGGCTCTCCCAGCACCACCAGCAATTCTTCTCAGCAGCTGAAAGGGCAGACCACCTGATAATAGTGCTCTCCCATATCTTGAACATATGATCAAGATTAGCATATTTTCTCTTCTATTTGCAGCTAATGAGTTCCTAAGCAAGAAAGAAAGTGATTATTTCTGGTCACAACCTGCTTAATGACATCACTTCCAGTCTTCAGCAGGCATAATAAATGCTACTCGGCCCACTATATGAAATGAGTTTGACATCCCTGGATTAGTAGAATATCAAAATAATGGGGAAAGAAGGAATTCCTCTGTTTCTTCTCTTTGTCCTGCCCTCAGAGCAGTTGGTGCTTTTTGTGAGAGGGGAAGGGACCTAAAAAAAGGCACCAGTTTATGGACATGGTGATGGTAACTTTTCTTGACTTTACATTCTCTTCACATGGCAGTTGGTGTTTGTTTCCCTGTCAGGGGCGTAGGAAGATGAGATGAGTTTCAGCCACAAAATCTTTGTTGTGGATATCAGGAGGGGGATTGAGGGTGGGGGAAATTAGTCTTCTCTCCAGCTTCAGGCTGTCCTGAAATTCAGATTGCAACCACATCAAGCTTTTTGTGGATCCTTTCATTAGAAAGAGCCATTGGATATATTCTCATGTGCTATTGGAAAATGTTTCCTATTCTGTTACTTAGGGCACTCTAAGGCCAGCTGGACATATTAGCATGACAGCGACCTGCACGTGTATGCTTTAAAATGTAAATCGCAGTATATGGGCCCTGACTTGGATCATGAATGCAATAGGGGGGGAAGAGAGATAACTTTTGTCCTTGCCAAGGTCTAATTCCAGTTTGGGGAGGAAGGAGATTTCTGTCAGGACTATAGTGCGAGGGAAAGGGTCTGACTATCCCCTCCACATGTATCATGGTAACAATCCTGAATCCATGTGCAGATTTAGGACCCACCTTTCCAGCACTGATGCAACTAAGCCAATAGGGTGCACACTGCATCCTATGGTGAGAGGAGGCTGCCTCAAGATAAGGGAATGTTTGTTCCATTATGTCAGGGCAGCATTGTGGCTGGAAAGTTGGATAGGATTGGGCCCTTAGTCTTCCATCAACTGTACCATTACCTTTCTTCTACATACAGAACTACCACAAGTATGGCTCTGTTACACAGTTCCTCTTTCTTTTTCATATCATAGGCATCTGCAGCCCAGCTATTTCCTTCCATGTCTCTACACAAATCAATGAAAATTTTAAGATCCTATGAAATCCTCGTCAAGATCACTAGGACCCAATTCAAGCCAACTTTCCAGCCATGCCAACCAAGCGTTCACTGCATCCTGCCAAGGAGGGGCAGTAATGGAGGCCTCCTTAAGATAAGGGAATATTTGTTTCTTTACCTCAGGGCTGCACTGCCACTTGCATTGGTGCTGGAAAGTTGGAAAGGACTGGGCCCTAAACCAGGATAGAGTTCAGACTTTGAACTAGAAGATCCAGGTTCAAATCCCTGCCCAGGTTCAAATTCCTGCTCAGCCCTTAAGCTTCCTGGATGACCTTGGGCCAGTCACAATCTCTCCTAACCTATCTCACAGGGTTGTTGCAAGGACAAAAGGAGAGGAGGAACCACATATACCACCCTGAGCTCCTTGGAAAGTGGTATTAAAATGTGGAGGAATAATAATAATAATAATAATAATAATAATAATAATAATAATAATAA
>JAJKFI010000021.1:15648603-15658755 GCA_029204185.1 Lerista edwardsae | reverse complement strand
AATAATAATAATAATAATAATAATAATAATAATAATAATAATAATAATAAACATTTTGTTTATTCAAAGGGACATGGTATGTATATACCAGCACTGCTGCAGAACCTTGTCCATGGGCAAGGCAGAGAGAAGACAGCAAAGGGTATGGTGAATGAGTGAGTATTCAGGTTATACAAAAAAGGAGTTTACATTCTGTTGGATAGTCATCAATCATGTAATTATCGGACTGTATCCAAATCTAATAACAGGACTACGTGGACCAACATCCAGGACAGATTTGTAGGGGTGGGGAACTGTCTTTTCACTAAGTGAGGGATAACTTGTGACTGGTGGCAATATACCTGATTCAGAAGATTATGAAGATTATATTGATGCTTGCACCATCCATAGACATGGGCTCACAATCGAGCAATAGGCCCAAAAGAAATGACAGAAGAAAGGGAGAGGAATGATGGCACTGTAAATGGCGAAAGAGTATGCAATGTCATGTAGATTTAGGGCACAATCCTAACCAATTTGCAGCATTGGGATAAGGGCTATGGAGCTCTGAGGTAAGGGAACAAACATTTCCTTTCCTTGAGAAGGCCTCATGACCGCCCCACCCCCCACAAACTGCAGGATGCAATACATGCCCCACTGGCACAGCTACGTCAGTGCTGGAAAGTTGGTTAGGATTGTGCCCTTATTTGTAGGCGAGTAAAGGATATCTGTTCCTAAGGCTTAACAGAAAAGTTATATCTTCAGGGGGAAATTTGAAGGAAGCAAGAGATTGTTCAGGTGATCAGGGAAAGAATTCCAAGCATAAAGAAGAAAGGGCAGAGCTATCTGAGGGAGGAGGAGACCTTCAGACAGCTGAGGGAGTGGGGCTGGAGGAGCAAAGGTCCTGGATGGCAGTGTGATTAAACAATGTTAAGTGATTAACATATAAAGGTAAAGGTTTCCCCATGACCCTAATGACCGACTGTAAGGGGTGGTGTTCATTTCCGTTTCTAAGCTGAAGAGCCAGCATTTGTCCTCGGACAAGTTTCCATGGTCGTGTGGCCAGCATGACTATACGCCTAGGCGCTCAGAACGCCATTTAATTACCTTCCCACCGAAGTGGTATCTATTTATCTACTCGCATTTTTCCGTGCTTCCGAACTGCTAGGTCGGCAGGAGCTGGGAAAAGCAACAGGAGCTCACTCCATTGCATGGTCTCGAACTGCCAACCTTCCAGTCAGCAAGCTCAGCAGCAGCAGTTTAACCCGCAGCACCACCATGTCCCACCTATATACTGATTAACATATACTGGCTCCCTAAACAAGCATTAAGATGCTAGATTCACATGTAATTCCAGCCTAAATTCACTTCACTGTGAAGTCCCACTGATGACAATATATGACATGACATAAAAGTGCTAACTTTGGCTAAATAAAGTCCTTGCTGTTCCTTGCTATTCGTTCCATAAAGCATTCTGAACAATGCTACTTTATTCAGTAAATATTGTAATCAATCTAGGTTTTCTTTCACTTACACAGTGAAAGTCCTCTTTGGTTTACTTAGTGAATTGGCTTTGTATGTTTGGCTTTGGTATCTGTGATATTAATCTTCTAGTAAGCTTTCATCACTTAATGTTGTCTATCAACTATAACAGCTCTTTATTTCTTTCCTTATTATGGGACTCACCTCAAATAACCAGATCATGAATGTTTGATTATGAACAAAAGAGTCTTGCTTCTTGGTAGCCGTGCGGCTTGAAAAAACAAGTGCACTTCCTTATTCCGTAAGGGAAAAGGGCTTAAGTTTTACCTAAGCATTTAATTACAGTTTCTTTTTTAAAGTTGGAAGTAACCTTATAAAAATACCTTTCAGGTAGCCCAATCCTAAGCTGTGCTGATGCAGTGAGGCCACATCCAATGAAGATCATGAGGTGGCTGGAGGTCTCTTTGTGGTAAAGAGAAACATTTTCCCTTACCCGAGTTAAGCCCCAGCTGTTCCTGTGGGGATTCTCAGATCCATACCAGCTCTATTGTTGGTGCAAAGCACAGTGTAAAGCCAGGCCAACTGGGGGGGGGGGTTATGAATGCTGTGGGGGCCTGCTCTGCTGATTACACCCCCTTAGGGGTCTCCCCCCATTCCACCCTCCCCCAACCGTAAACACCCCCTCCCCACCTCTAATATGCCCTCTCATCACCACCCGGTGCTGGGATGGGATATGGCATTGTTGGGTCAGCACAGGCCTTCACACCAGCCCAGCCGGCTCAAGAGTCATTACAGCCCACCCTTACAACATGTCTGTGATATTCTTGGAGCCTAATCCTAACCTGGAGTTAGGCTGGCACAGTTAGGCCAGCAAAGTTTAGCTGGCACAAGGACCACCATAAAGTGCGTTTGGACCACTCTTGGAGTTGGGGGGGGGGGAATGGCACATGTCTGTGTGCTGGCCTCTCTGACTCCAAGAGTGGTGTAAACATACTTTAACATGTCCCTTGTGCTGTCCAAACTTTGCTAGCCTAAGTATGCTGGCCTAACTCCAGGTTAGGATTACACCCTAAGAGCCAAGATGGATTTCAGATTTGGCCAGTGACATTTGCCTGGGGACAGACTGGCCAAGTGGTCAAGACAAGTCATACATTTTCCTTGGGGGAAGGCATGGAGGCAGTAGTCCACCCTCTTCTGAAGAGATTCTCCGTCAAACCTGACATATGGGATAATTACCCATAGTTTCTAACCTCCCAAGGACCAAGTGTGTTTGGAGAACAGAGTTTACCAGATCTAAAATACCCAAGATCTAAAGCTATAGTGATTGTGGACCAATTTGTATGTGTCTTAGCACTAACAATGTATTCATAGTTAGAACTCTTTGTCACAAAACAAAACATGTCACTGTATGTGTCACATGGAACCACGTCATGCAACCTGGACTTTCTATACAGGTGGCAGTAACCCCAGGGAGTAGTGTGGCACAGACATAGGAACTAATCAGACAACCCACATGGTTGTTGCTTCAACATCTTTTGATGCTGAAGATGTTGTACTGGGCTCTCTGCAGCATGGACACACATTTTCTGCAGCAGCTAAAAAAGAAATGTAAGCCAGACCTCAGATTCATGCATTTGAGATTTCAGTATCTACATCACTGTATGATGGATTAGCTCAGTTCACTTTTATGTACAGGGTGCTTTATTAAATTTTCACTTTAGAAAGGTGGTAGCCTCACACAATATAAATATCACACTTCACTCTGCCTTCATTGAAGCCATGTAATGATTGGGAAGGGACCATAGAAATGGAGGCCATGCTTTTCTTGCAAACAATTTGAAGTTCAAGCAACTGGCATTTCCAGTTTAAAAGGTCTAAAATGCATCAAGGCTAGGAATTTACTCCCAACTGGAGTAAAAAATACTGGGCTAGGCTGGCCAATGGTTTTGCTCAATGGGAGGTAGCTTCATATGTTCAACCCTGGCCCCATGTTCATTAAATGGATTAAATTGAATATATATTCCACCAATAAAAATGAACAAGTGGATTATTATCAGCAGATAAGACTGAGAAATCAGGGTCTTTCTCTTCTGTTCATTTCACCTTGATGCCAAAAAGCAGATCCATCTGCTAGTCAACTCCATGAATGCAAGAGCAGAAGGAATCAATTTGGGTTAATTGGAATAAGAGCAGATTTTCTGCCCCCTGCTTCCATGGAACAGAGAGGGGAAAATAGGAGGAGATGATGGTCTTGCATTACTGATCCTTCTTTGTCACCACCTACCAGCACTCAATGACTTTATTGTTGCTACTGGAAATTGCCTCAGCTCTGAGGGACAGACTGTAGCTCAGTGGTGGAGCATATGCTTTGTATGCAGCAGGCTGTAGTTTCAATCCTGGGCATCTTGATAGGGTTGAGGAGGTACTTGTTCGAAACCCTGGAAAACTGCTGTCACCACTATAGACAATACTAGGCCAGGGTGAATTCTATACACCACTGTTTCTCAAACAGTGGGTTGGGACCCACCAGGTGGGTCACAAGCCAAGTTCTGGTGGGTTGCGTAGCACCTAGCGCAGCCATCAGATAGGATAGGAAGATGGCACATTGAAAAAAGGGGAGGACTGTGTGGTTATTTTGCTTATGTCAAGATTATAAATAAGCTTCCCCCCTTTTTTAGTCACGTTGCTGTTGGAAAATGGCTGAGAAATAACCTAACTTATTGCTGCATACTCAGGAAAGCAGCAGGCTCAGCAGGACAATGTTGGCACTTCTGGATATGACATCACTGTTGGTGGTCCTGAACAGGTTGTCATTGCAAAATGTGGGTCCCAGTGCAAAAAGGTTTTTGAGAACCACAGCTACATACACTTACCTGGGAATAAGTACTGTTGAATTCAGTGGGACTTTTTTCTTGAGTAGCAATCTGTGCAACATCCTATGTGCCCTGAAGCACTGCAGTCCTGTGGTCATGGTAACTTCTTCTGCCCACCAGTAATTAAGATACAAAACAAAATCCCACCCGAACACCATGTATGTAACTAACACTGTATGCCAATGTCTGGTCTGAAATTTTTCGTACCTGAACAATCAATGTGTTTGTCAATGCTGGAATTCTGTCAGGCAGTTTTTCACAGATGAAATTCAGGTGTGCCCCGGTATCTGTGGTTTCTGTTATCCAAGGATACCATGGATACTGGGACACATATTAAAAAGATAGGGGAACATTAAACAAATCTCTTTTTTACCTTGTTTCAGCAAAACCACTGATGTTCCACCGTGGGGACGTCTTTAAAAGGGCGTTCCCAGTATCCACAGTTTCAAGTATCCACGGTGGTGTCTGGAACAGAACCCCAGTGGATACTGGGGCATGTCTGTACTCTGCAAGTTGCTCCATGAGACAATTTTTGGTTCTGTGTCTTTTACAAGCAGAGTAGATTTTGTTTTCTTTCTTTGACAGAATCATGCAGCAAAACATTGTTTTTGTTATGTAAAGGCATAATTCTCACTTAAAATAACCAAATTACAGTGTGTGCTTGGAGTCTCAGGGAACAGCTTTATCTAATTTCTTCATGATGCTTACAATGGTATGCACCTGAACTGGGGCGTGTTTGTCAGGATCAGGTGGAAGAATCGGAAAAGTCAATTGAAAAAGTGTTCATTTTCAAATGCAGCTTGCTGCTATTTCAAACTCAAATCTCCTTTTTCCCGTTTCACTTCCTTACATCGCTCCTTTTTGTCCTAATTGTTGGGTTTGATGGGTTGTGTTCACAACTGTACTCTAATACTGACTGACTTTTGGAAGCAACCATTACACAATTCATTTTTGTCCAACATTACATTCAGATTAGAGGCTACTGGAAACTGTGGTGATAGCCACTAATTTAGAAGGGTTTAAAAAGGAACTATACTAGGGGAGTCAAACATAAGGCCTGCAGGCTGGATATAGCACACGGAAGCTCTTTATCTGACCCTCGTGACTCTCCCAGCACCACTATTAGCTGCTTTCAGCTGCTGAGCTGCAAAGTGATGCAATGGCAGAAGCGACACCGGAAAGGGTGCCAGTGAGAGAGACAAATTATGCTAACCTCCCTTTCAGCAGCGCTGCTTCTGCTGAGGTGTTATTGCTGAAAGGGTGATAATTGGGCTCTCACCCCTACCTTTTCAGCATAGCCACTTCTGCTGAGGAGCTGGAAGAACCTCAGAAGGTGAGGAATGGTATGGGGGATGGATGGATGGTGGTCTAAGGGGGTGAGAAAGGAAGATTCCTATTATTACACAGGCCACCTTTTCAGCAGCACTACTTTTGCTAAGCATCACTGCAAATCACCTCTCAGCGCTGAGCTGCAAAGTGATGGCAGAAGCGGTATTGCTGAAAGGGCAGCCCACATGATAATTGGGGTCTCCCATATCTTGAAAATATGATCAAGATTTGCAGATTTTCTCTTCTGTCACTTTCAGCTAATGAGTTAAGCGAGAAAAAAGTGCTTATTTCTGGTCATCACCTGCTTAGTGATAACTCTTCCGGCTTAATGACATCACTTCCTGCCCTCAGCAGTCCCCTTGAATGCTATTGGGCCCAATGTATGACACAAGTTTGACATCCTTGAACTAGTTAAATTCATGGATGAGAGGATTTTCAGTGGCTACTAGACATGATAGCTTCCATGCGACCTCCCTGTTCAGTGTCTATTTGTCTACATGTCTGAGCTTCGTCGCAAAAGCCACTACGAGACTTCCCAGAAAAAAGGCAGTTGGCTCAAGTTTCATTGTGGGTGAGTGGAGTTTATGCCCAGGTAGGTGTGTGTTTAGGATTGCAGCCTTACTTCCTTGTCCTCTGCAGGTAAGTACAGGATAGCCATTTTCAGCATGAAGTGCAAATAAGAATACATAACATCATGAACAAAGGTGATGTGTTAATGATATGCAAATACTGTATATTGATAAAGGCGTGTAATAAAATGTAGGTGGAAACCCTAATGCATCTTACACATTAAAAACAAGTGCTTGGAATCATTGTTACACCAAAGGTGAGCAACATAGTTATACAGGAATTGTGCAGGATATTTGCATTTTCAAATCAGGTGGGGAACTAAAATTTGTAAATGTAGCAACTAAAGCTGTTGATTCAGCAGGAGAGGCCAGTTCAAATACATAACAGATAGTAAGGAAAATGTGCTCTAATCTCTACTTTCAAAGCCCCCACCCCCCAATGAAAACATGTTCTTGGGCAGCTGGGAAAAAAATATTCACCTGCACTTTTAAGCATGTTTATGCAGAGTTTGTTATCAGGACTGAAAAGACTTAGGTGAACACTCTGTTATGTAATTACCATGCTGACCAGGCTGCTTTTGGCTTTTCCCAACCACTAGAGACAGAGTTACGGGTCTGGTACTGTACTGCTGTCAGTAGTAGCTATAGCTTTTGAGGAGCTTTAAGGCACCCCCCCCCCATGGCACACTTCCCCTCTGCATGTCAGTCCCCTCAATAGCCAGTCCTTCCACCTGCCACTAATCCTTACCTACACTGTCCTTAACGCAAATCGACAACAAAAAGGAAGGCGTTACAGTCCCTTTTTCTCCACACATTTCACAATTCTAGCTTTGCCATCTTTATTGGCCTTGTGAAACCAACACCTTCGCTTTGCTTATTTCACAGAAAAAGAGGCTGGAACATTGCGATTGGCCCAGGGCCACACAATGGCCACAATACATTGCAAGAGTTAAAGAGGATTGGGCCCAATGGTCCTCGGACTGTGGTCAGAGAATCCATGCCATTGGCTATCTAGTGATATGTAAGAAGAGCATCGTTCCACTGGCTAGCAACTGGCTCGCCCTTGGTTACTGGCCTAGTTTCAGCCTGACCATTATTCCCCTCTCTCAAGGAACAAGGAAGGTAACGCACTGCTTATCTTGGAATAAAACCCAGCCAAGAGCCATCGGCCAGGCCTCCACCCTGTCCCCCTGCGCGTACACTCGCTCGTGGCAACCAGAGATGCCGCTTTGGCACTCCCGGCGTGGGCATAGGCCTCTCTGCTCTATCCCGGCAAATCCTCGCGTTCGCCTTTGAAGCGATCGGGACGCCAGCGAAGCTTTTCCTTGGGTTTCAAGAGCCCCCTCCCTCCTATGCAAATGTCCTCTGACCAGGAAGTCCGCGGCGAACTCTCAGCGCGGGGCAGCCTGTGAAAGTCGCAGAAGTTCCCTTGCAGAGGACGCGCAGGGGTGGGCGCACGGAAAATGAGGGTTTTTGGTTCTTCTTCTCCTTCAGTGGGTTTTCGGTTCCCTGTTTTCAAGCAGACGGCGCTTCTTGAGCCTCAGAGGCACTCCTGAGAGCTGGGCTGCGGCTCTCTCCAGCCTTTGGGCTGAATCGGCTGTGGAATTAATTGGCCGATCTCAACCGCTACGTTGAGGAAAGTAAGTTCTGTCTCTCCCGCCACTAATTCCCTAGTTAAACTTTTATTTGGGGACTCTTTATTTCGCCTCTTTGTTCAGTGACCTGGTGAGTGGCTTGCAGGGACGAAGCCCTGCTCTGTCTGAGGTGGAGAACAACATTGCTCAACTTTTCTCTGCAGACCTGCGTTTTCACCGTTACCGTTCGTTGCTGCTGCTTTTTTCCCCGGTTTAGGTTTAGCCAGGTGGCAAATCTGTTGTCTGTTGAAAGAAGGCTGGATCCTGTTTTCTGTTCCGAGTTTTTCTCTACGTGGAGTCTTCCTCTTACAGACAGGGAGTGCGAGGTGTATGAAAGGCACCAAACTAGGTCTTTGATCCTGCACAGTGGAAGAACCTCCTGAGCGCGCAGATTTTCAGAGGTCTGTGCCGTTTGATTCAAACCCATCCCATCAAATACAGTCTTCAAATAAAACGGCGTGTTTGCCTGGTTGTGTGTGGGGGGGGGCGGGGGAGTCTTCATGACATGATGTGACTGACCATGAATGCTCAGACTTAGTACAAGGAAATGTTTGGATGGGACTGTATGGTTCAATGGGTGGAGCATTGTGGAAGACTCGGACGGCCACCTGCCTAATTCTTAGGGCCTTTGGTCAGCATCTTGTCAGTACTGTATCCTGTTCTTCTGCTCTATACTGAATTGTAGAGAAAGATGGGTAGATTAGCAAAGAATTGCAAATCTGTCCAGAAAGTTGATTTTAGCAAGTTCAGAAACCTGTGTATCTCTTCTCTTTCTCCGCCCCTCCTTCTTAAATTAAAAGCTTTAAACCACTGTAATATGAAACATATGGGGACTGGGGAGCACATTTTCAAAAAGAGGAAGTATGGTGCTAAATGGACACTTTGTGCATTTGCACCCTAGAGGAACTGTTCTCGAACAGCAGATAAAATGCATATTTCAATACATGAGTGAAAAAGGAAGTCTGTGTTAGTATCATAACACTAACACAACAGTTTTTCTTTAGCCTGGGGGCAGGTGCAGTAGATGAATCCTGCTCATGAATTTTAAGGGACATCTAGCATATTGTGTAAGTCCTTCATAAGCATGGCTTTCATTTCTGATCTTCCAGGTTTTTTTGGGGGGGGGGAGGGTCACAATTTTCTATTATTTTTTGTTTCTAGAAACTATATGCACTCTTAAACATATCATATGATAACTTTATTAGGATTCTGTCTGGAAGTCCAATAATGGGTTTGAATGGTTTAACATGTACACTTTGCATTGCTTCCCATTTGCTCAGTCTGTTGTATAGGCAGCTGAAAAAATTCACAAATACTGCTATTAACTGCCCCCAGAAGTCATAGGCTGAGTATCCCTTATTTGGACTGCTTACAATGGGAAGGTGTCTGGATTTTGGATTTGTTTGGATTTCAGAATAACTGCATAAATACGGGCATGCCCCAGTATCTGTGGGGGATAGGTTCCTCCCCCCACAGGCACCTGAAACCATGGATGAGAGAGGGCCTGTGTTAAGTATGGATTCTCTCCTGTCCCCCATCTATGAACAAGATGATTTTTTTAGTAACCCAAAGGAAGATAAGCGTGGGTCCCTGATCCTTGGATAATTGAAATCACGGCTATGGAATCTGTGGATATGGGGGCCCACCTGTATAATGAGAAATGCTCTTCTTGCGCTTTTTACTGTTATTCATTTGGGTGTCTGTTGGCTTCTTTGACATCTTTCAACAATGACATACACCACAGATCAGAGAATAGAACTTACAGCCTGTATGTGGGAATGAGCACATGATCTTCTGGTGTTCACATTACGAAAAGATTTTTTTTTAAAAATTTTTTTAATTTTAATTTAATTTTCTTGAATACAAATGTCTGGATTTTGGAATAGTTGGATTTTGGATGTCCGGATAAGGGATAATCCATCTGTTTTGAGTTTTTGTTTTGTTTGTTTTGTTTGTGCGTTTGTGACTGCTCATTAGAGGCTTGTCCATGGAACCTATGAGTACTATTCAGTTTATCCCTCCTAGCTGGTCTAGGGGCAAATGTGCTTTCATTTTGTTTCCTTCTAGTCCTGTTCCATTCTAGGATACACTGATCCTGCTATTAGATCTCCACAGTTTTTTTACTACTCATTTGTGAGACTTCTTTTTCACAACCTCTTTCACAACACTTCCCATATAACACTTCCCCATCAGAAGAGGCTTCCAGGGGATATGTCCTGCCCAGACAAGCAGCTTGCACTTCTGGGCCTCCCCCATTGCTGGGCCATTGAAGGAACAGTGTTTTTT